>BMAV01001100.1:2473-17483 GCA_019973955.1 Trichonephila inaurata madagascariensis
CTACGCACTTAATGCTTAAGACCTGAGGAGTTAATGTGTAGTTCAACATTTTGAATGGATGCCATTAGGATTAATAATGTGATAAATAAACTGGCCGCCAACTCTGAAACTGATTAAGTTTCTAGTTAGTCATGTTAATTAGTGATTCAGCTAAATAAAGATTAGGTAAATTTTAAACGTTATTGGTTTTTTTTTTAATAAAAAACTTGAATAAAAATTGTTTGTGTTAGAGTTAAGAAACAATGAGAAATTATTATTGGGAATTTATAATTTAGGATACATCTGAAAATTAATGAAATATTAATTATAAAAATTATTTTAACTTATATTTCAATCACACATAGCAGCTCGTAATACATTGGGGGATGTATTATGCAACATGTTGCAACAATTTTAATTCATAACTGAATTGTTGTATGACTTTCTTCGGCAGCAGTTGATATTTTCTTAAAGTAAAAATTGATTAATTATGCTACATAAGACAATCATTAGACCCATATTTACCTATGGATCAGAAAATTGGACTTTGATTAAATCACAGACTGAACAACTAGCCATCTTTGAGTGAAAAGTTCTTAGATATATCTTTGGTGCTGGGAATGAGACTGGAATTGTAGAGACAACGA
Organism: Trichonephila inaurata madagascariensis; assembly: GCA_019973955.1. Classification (NCBI taxonomy): domain Eukaryota; kingdom Metazoa; phylum Arthropoda; class Arachnida; order Araneae; family Nephilidae; genus Trichonephila; species Trichonephila inaurata. The sequence continues at coordinate 3,100 of BMAV01001100.1, forward strand.
AATTATTTTGAATTATATAAATTATTTAAGGTATCCGACTACGTTCAGAACCGTGATTTTAAAAAGGCGCAAAAATGGATAATTTTCATGATATTTAGTGTCACTTAGATTAGAATGCACGTATAAAATTGTTTTAAGGACATTTTGACAAAAAAAATTATTTAAATACAATATTTTGGCAAAAAATTAACTTAGAATAACCTTTTTTCAAAATATTCTCCTTTTGTGAAAAATGCTTCTATTATAATAATATTTTGCCTGTATATAGCTCAGACCTCTGTACAGAGGCTCAACTATGAATTTTGAAAAATTCACATTATTTTCAGAGTTACAACCATTTGAAATAATTATCGGTGGTTTTTTTTTTAAATTTCTCCCCTCTGTTGTCGTAAAATATGGATAAACCCACTTCTAAGTTATATATTTCAAAAATTCTAGTTGAGCCTCTGTACAGAAGTCTGAGCTATAGACAGGCAAAATATTATTATAATAGAAGCATTTTTCACAAAAGGAGAATATTTTGAAAATGGGTCATTCTATGTTCATTTTTTTGTCAAAATATTGTACTTAAATAATTTTTTATTGTAATACTATTCTTAAAACAATTTTATGTACATTTTCTGATCTAAGTGACTCTAATATCATAAATATTATCCATTTATTTGCTTTTGCAAAATCATGGTTGCGAACGTAGTCGGATATCTTAAGGAAGACAGATGTCACTTTAAATCCATCAAGATTGGTCGTTTGAGTCTTACGAGCCACATCTGCCGTATGACCTCCCCTTGACATTCAGAATATTCAATAAGAAATCTATTGAAACTAGAACTAGGGGTAAGCCCAAATTGAGATTGGTTGATTGTGTGGAGGATGATTTTGAAGTTTTAAGAGTGATTAATTGAAGAACTATTGCTAAGCGGAGATCGGAATCGGTTCTAGAGAAGACCTTGGCCCACACCCAGGGCTGTTGTGTCAATTGAAGAAGAAGAGTTAATATAAGTTTCGCCATTATTTAACAAGAAACTGTACGATCTTCTGGTCATGGTCGTAAACTCGTGACCGACGTTGTTGAATCACGGGTTTGAAACCTAGTGACTGTCAAGTCCCACAGTGTGAGAGGCTGTTGTACGTTAAATTTGTTGCGGCTCAAAACCCACCTATTAATGTGGTGTAGGAGATATAAGAGTAAGAGTCAACTCAAGTGCCAGCCTCATCATTTGACTGTGGCTCGAAATCACGAAATCCGTCACTTATCTCCGCGTGTTGTTTCAGAGTGTGGAGTAAATTAAAATCAAATCATGTTAACAAAATATAGAACACCTTTAACTGAAAAATATAAATATCTTTCGACAACAAGCAATTTAGAATTTTCAGTCTGATTTAAAATGAACTTCTTGACCATGTTCTGTTTTAACCCCTTGACTGCCACCGGCGTATATATCCGTCACTAAACCGGTGCGTTCAGTGCGTCGGACGTATTTCTGAAACACGATTACTTTCGTCGCACTGCTATCAGTAAAACTATTCCGACGGTTTCGGAATGGAAAAATTGACCTGAGCAGTGTTTGCGAAGGATTTGCTTATTTGTGTCTTTTCTTCCCTCCCCCAATACACGTTATACGCGCGCCAATGTAAAGAACGGTGGTACTGGGGAATGAATCGTGTAACACACTTTTAATCGGCTGTTAAAGGTTAAAATATGGTGCCCCCTATTTGATTTATTGTTTATTAACATTGAACTATGAAGATGCACGGGAGATTTGCGATGAAAATCGTAATTTTAAGCCACGGTCAAGTAATGAGTTTGACCAACACTTTGAGTATTGGTACGAAGCTGAGTTGGTACCCACTCAGAAATCTTCAACACTGCATCCAAGTGAGAACTTTGAATCTCTACAGATTTAACTTGTAGCATTCCCTCTTCACAGCGGGGTGTTTTCGACATCAATATAATAACATGTCTTTTCTTAAAGTTACAATATCACAAATACTTACCAGAACTTGCAATTTTTAGTAGCGCTAAATTATTGCGGCTTTTTAAGATTATTATTTAATTATTTTAAGATTAATTAATTGAATGCTTTTCAAAATGAAACATTTCGCTTCAAAATTAAATTTGTTTATTCTTTTTTATTTATTTATTGACAGAAAAAATATATGGTTTTTACAACTGTAATTTCTTTCTCCGATTTTTTAAAATTGGCACTTGATTTCTTTATTTAAAACAGTAGTTTATGAATTAAGAATTCAGAAACTGTGTGGATCCTATAAGACCAGAGAAAAAATTCTGTATGATGTAAAACTAATTGGGTAATGGTTTTCAAAAACGCATATATTAATTAAAATTTTTTAAAAAGATTCCCTAACCTATGCGTTAAAACACAATATTTTTGAAACAGCGAATACATGTACATTTTTCCTACTTAAAAATTTAAATTATGTTATTTAATAAATTTCATTAATACTTCACTTACTTATGCAGCCAACGAAAAAAGTTATACCATAAAGGATTATTGAATAACTTAGAATGTGTCTTAAAATATGTGAATCAATAAAAATATGCCTAAGTATTTAGATGAATATCCTTCACCAATGTAAGTTATTATCCCCATCACATAAAGAAGAAATATGTGTCTCGGAAGAAAAATTAATCGAAATTTTTGGTAATCAGCGAAGCTAGACATTGATTTTTCTTCTTCAATGGTCTTCCATTTGTTTCAAAGTCGATATCCGTTACACTACTTCTCTTTCTTTCAATACAGCATTGACTCCCTCATAAATAAGAAATTTTGCCGGCAACGGCAGGGTAGGATATCACTTGAGTCCATAAATCTGCTGTTACATGAGAATACTTGTCAATACAATGTACAAGTATAGTCAATCCTCTGTCTGATATTGCTAAGACAGCAATAATTCATTACCATTTTCCCACTACGATCTGCTTCTGAGAGTTATTCCGATTAATATTATGTTTCTAAGCGCAGCCCGCTGCAAACTTTTGTTATTATTGATATTGCTATTTAAAGGCGGAGAATGGTTATTAATAAAAAAAAGTATTTATTCTTAAGTTTCTGTAACTTTTATTTGGAAAAAAAGTGTCTGATTTCTTCTGTTTGATATCTGTGAAAGAAACCAGGGAATTTCTTTTGTTCACTCTCACAATTTCGGGTTTCAAGCACTAAGTGGAATTATTGATATAGCAATATTCTGATATAACTAATATTTAAGGGGCCACAGTTAAGATTCAATAGACAAAAATCTGGCAAAATCGAATATTTTTAAGCCTATTTTTGTAAAATTTCTAACGGGGCTGCGGATTGGTATTTAACCATTGCAGACCTATTACATTCCCCTTGAGTTGGTGTCTCTTTTTACAGTAGCACCATTAGCCCCAAGTAATTTTGACTCCCAGTTTCCTCCTTGGGGGAGGTACCTGAACTCTGGTGATGTGAAACAGTACTAGGTATTTACTTTTGCCGAGGGCACTTAAGAAAAATAGGCATTCAAGTGATCTTTCGCGTACTGCATAAACATATGACAAAAACGCTGCCGGTTTTTTTTTCTTTGCATCATGAAACTCTTCCGTTCAAGGCCGGGGTCAAGTCCGTAAAACCTCAGCTTATAAAACCAGCACTAAATTAACTACGCCACCCATCCGGCTTTTAGACTAAATTATTCTACAAATATTTTTGTATAATCTCACAAAATTCAAAATTTCTGAGTGTTAAATTAACCCCGAGAATTATGAAAATTTAAATGTTAATTTTAATTCACATCCTAATGGCAAGTAAAAGTTTTAAAAACTGATTCTTCTTAGATAAAAAAACATCAGTAATTTTTCTTTATTTCAAATGTTAAGCATTATTTATATTGTGCCAAAATCTTTCATATGTATTCTAACTGTTGCTATTAATACACTCATGGACAAAAAAATTAGCGTAGCAAGAAGGAGTCGTCAAAATAAAACAAAATTTTACATACGTAATGACTGATATAAGTAAATGATTAGAAAATCAAAGAAAAAGGATCATTTATTTCAAAGGAAAAGGCAAAAAAACGGAGGATTTAATACCCTCTTGAACCCCCTCTAGCTCGAATGTACGATGCGTTACAATCGGCAAATCATACAAGTTCCTTATGATGTTTTGAAACATTTCATTCCACATTTGTTGTAACCTTGCCTCGAGTTCGTTTAAACTCGTAGGATGCCCAATTTGCCGTCCTAAATTATCCCAAATATGCTCGATTGGAGACAAATCTGGGGATCTATCAGGCCAAGGAAGGGTAGTAACAGTGCGGAGACAGACTTGTGACACCCTTGCCGTGTGAGGCCGAGCATTGTCTTGTTGAAAAATGGGTCCTGGGAGCCGTTGTATGAGTGGCAACACATGTGGTTGCAGGATGTCATGGACATACCGTTGAGCTGTCATGGTTCCAAGGATCAATACTAGGAATGACTGTGTATTGTACGCAATGGCACTCCATACCATCAAACCAGCTGTGAGAGCGGTGTGTCGCTGTAAACCAAAGGCAGGATTGAGGTGTTCACCACGTTGTCTCCACACACGAACACGATTGTCATCACTGCTGAGATTGAATTTGGATTCGTCGCTAAAGACGACGTGGTTCCGTTTTGCTACAATCCAGTTTCCTCATGTGAGGCACCACTCCAAACGGAGGCGTTGATGGGTGGGCGTCAAGGGCAGCACACGTAATGGGCACCGTGATCCCAAACGTCCTTCAGCCAGGTGCCTCCGTATGTTTCAAGAAGACACAGGGGTTCCTAGTGAAGATGCTACATGTGCCTGGATGACGGCCGATGAAACATTTGGCTGTACGCGTGCATTTCTTACGATGTGGCGGTCTTCTCGACGACTGGTCTTTCGAGGGCGTCCTGAGCCTGGTCTTCGTGTAAATGATATGTCTCGGATCGGCTGGTCCCAACACCTCCCGACAACATAATCAGAGCGGCTTAATTGACGAGCTACTCGCCTAGCTGGTCAAACAACTTCCATCATGCCGATGATTCTCCTCCTCTCAAACTGCAGCGGCTACTCATATTGTCTTCGAAAACGGCGTAATGGCATGTCTACCTCGGCTCTTCCTTTGTAAATGATTCAGCACACTCAAATAAGCTTTCGTTACCTGTTTTGTACTCCACGGTCAACGACGTTAAACGCCCTCTACCGGCTATACATAATGCGCAATAACGCTGCATTTCTAATCAGTTGCATATCTCCCCGACATGTACCTTCATTTCGTTACGATTTTGCAATTATTTCTTGTTGCGCTAATTTTTTTGTCCATGAGTGTATATTTCATTTTAAACAACTTCAATGAAAATTAAAAATTTTATCATGTGTATAGCCTTAAATTCAAAATAAATGAAGATAAGGCACTATGATAGTATAGTTTTATATAGATAATTTTCTATTATAATAATTATGTTCTATAAAAGCTAAGCGTAGTAAATGTTTTGAAATGAGACTTAATTTAATGAATTCTTAAACAATAAATATTAATGGATATTCTCCGGGGAAAAAATTTTGTTCTTTCAAATTATTTTCCTTTTCACTAAAGATAAAATTCAGTTCATAAACTAATTTTAATTTATGCGCGATAAATATTTTCTCAATATAAATGTCACTTAAATTTAAAAGATATTCAAAACAGAAAATATTGTGATTATTCCCTCGACGAAGTGAAAGTTAACTCGAATATTTTTGTTTTGTTTTTCATAAAAATTGATAAGTGTGTTGGACTTACAACTTAAAATAAAACGCAAAAGCATTATTCACATCCTTTGAATAATCTAATTCATCTATCTTTCGTCTCTAGATAATAACAGAATTAAACTTCATATCAAATAAGTAAGAATTCAAATCAGATTATGAGAACTGTCCTCTATACGTGGGAAATATAAATAAAAATGCAAATAATGTAATTTACTTTACCGTTCTTATAGAGCAAACAATGGCTTGAGTTAGAATAAAATTAAATAAACGTAGTTGTCTCTCTCTCACACACACACATAAATAATTTATATTTACAAATAAATGCAGTTTTATTTTATGATTTTTTGTTTTGTGTTGCTTATTCCTCTTAAAGATTTTCCATTATAAGTTATATAGTATTTTCTTTCTAAAAACTGACGATAAAAATGTTTAATGGTATAGCATGTGTTCAGGGCCTATTTTAAATTAAACTTATGAATGTTTTCGAACATTGCATTTCTTCTTATGAATTTATTTCATAACTACTGTATTTTAAAAGTAGATTTATATTGGCTTCTTGTATGACATTTTATGGAATAGTTTAACAAATTATTTTTAACTATTTCGGAGAAATATTTTAATCAGTTTTTTTATTGATTTTAGGAATTTTTTCCGGTTATCTTAGAAATTTTCAACGTCTGTAATATTTTTCTTGCATTCTGAAGTTTATAGTTTCTCGCAATTCCATTTTTTATAACACTTCAAAAGAAAAATCTTAAAACGCTAAGAACTAAAGAGTACTGAAACCAAATGAATATGTCTTTTTCTAAAAATAATAAACAATGTTCACGTATGTTACTTATAATGAAGGGGATTAGGACATAGGTTATCTAATAGAGTTTCGGCTATTTCAGAAGTTTCTAATATCTTTAATATTTGTCTTACATTCTGAACAATTTCCAAACAACATTTCAAAAGAAAAATCTATCTATGCCAAAAGTAGTAAAAAGTACTCAAAGCAAAAGAATACGTAGTCTTATGAAAATAAAATTCAAAAAAAGGTCGTTCAGTTACTTATTAAGAGGGCTTATGACAGCCTATCTAGTAAAATCTCAGTTATTTTAGAAATTTCAAACATCTTCAATACTAGTTTTGCAATCTGAATATCATTATTATTCACCATTCGATTTTCATACATTTCAAAAGAAAAATCTTAAAATTTAACCTTTTGCAAAACTAAAAAAAATGATACAACATTAAAATCAAATAAAAATGTCGTTAAATGTATTGAGAAATTTTTCGAATGTTACTTATGAAATACGATTATGGCACATGTTATGTAGGTTTTCTAATAAAGTTTCGGCAAGTTTAGAAATTTCTAATGTTTTTAATGTTTGTTTCACTTTCTGAATATCATAGTTATTTGCGATTCGATTTTCATACAACTTTTCGAAAGGAAAATCTTAAAAATTTACCTATTGTCAACAAATGTTAAAAAGTACAAATGAATGTCATTTTCTAAAATTAATAGTAAATTGTTCTCGTATGTTACTTATTATAAGGAAGTTTATGTCAGCCTATGTAATAAAGTTTCATTATCTTAGAAACATCTAACATCATTAACATTTTTTTTACGTTCTGAATATCATAGTTTTTTGCAATTCGATTTTTGTACGACGCTTCAAAAGAAAAATCTTAAGATTTAATCGACAGCAATGCTAAAAAATGATAAAGAGTACTCAAATCAAATGAATATGTCGTTTTCTAAAAATAATGAAAAAAATGTCCGTATTTTACTTATTATAAAAGGTTATGGCTACCTATCTAATAAATCGCGAGATTTATGTGTGACCCACTTAATTCCATTAACGACCGTTAAGAATAATAATGGGGACTTCTGAACGTTCGATTGATCCTCAAAGCCCTCCCCTAGTTTGATACGGAAAGTGTTATCAACTTAAATATCGTCCTCATCTTTCGTAGTTCAAAATTATGCTCTCGTCTCCAATAGCCTATAGAGAAATGTCGATTGACATTAATTAATTATTATTTATTGGCCGCTAATTGATGTAAAGAATAATTAGCAATTAAACAAATAATAAACTGGTTCTGAATGAGTCCACAGAATCAATTAAATAATAAAAAGATTTTAGATTTTATTATGTTTAATATTATAGGATTTTAGGAGGCCTAAAGCCTGACTGACAACAAGTATGCAATCCTTTGTATGATCCAGCTTTGGGCCCAAACCCTGACTTTCCAGGGAAGCTTTAATATTTTCCGCTACGCCACTGTTTGGCACCCCATCTCCAAACTACCCTATCACGCCTACAAGAGAATTTTGAGCCACGGTAGACTAAACGTGAATCAGCCCCTCTACATGGCGGGTCTTCATTGCACTAAGGCTTTAATTCATGACTCGCCTGCCACGATTACGTGACTATAACCCCTACGCTACCACGGTCTCCGTAAATTATAAAACCCCAATTATAATACCCCAGTGTTTTTAGTTCCAACACAAATAAATTTTATTCATTTTCTTTTATAAAATAAATGCTAATAAAGATGCAATGATTGGTATATATACAAATTATTTTTTTTATATATATTTATTACTCAATTGATTATCACATGCGTCTTAAGGTATCCGACTACGTTCGGAACCGTGATTTTAAAAAAGCGCATAAATGGATCATTTTCATGATATTTAGTGTCATTTATATTAGAATACATGTATAAAATCGTTTTAAGGACATTTTAACAAAAATATTATTTAAATGCATTATTTCGGCAAAAAATTAACTTAGAATAACCATTTTTCAAAACGTTCTCCTTTTGTGAAAAATGCTTCTATTATAATAATATTTTGCCTGTCTATAGCTCACACCTCTGCACAGAGGCTCAACTACGATTTTTGAAAAATTCACATTATTTTCAAAGATACAACCAATCGAAATAATTTTCGGCGTTTTTTTCTTAAAATTTCTCCCCTCTGTTGTCGTAAAACATGGATAAACCCACTTCTAAGTCATATATTTCAAAAATTCTAGTTGAGCCTCTGTAGAGAGGTCTGAGCAATATACAGGCAAAATATTATTATAATAGAAGCATTTTTCACAAAAGGAGAATATTTTGAAAATGGGTCATTCTATGTTCATCTTTTGTCAAAATATTGTACTTAAATAACTTTTTATTGTAATATTATTCTTAAAACAATTTTATATACATTTTCTAATCTAAGTGACACTAAATATCATAAATACTATCCATTTACAAGCTTTTGAAAAATCACGGTTCCGAACGTAGTCGGATACTTTAAATTTTCAAGAGATTTTTTAACTCACTATAAAGCTACACAGGGCTATTGCGAACGGAACTCTTTATACGAGGATGACACCTGAGCTGGCACCCCATTCAGTGAACTTCCACATCATGCAAAAGGGAAGACTTCGAACGTCGACAGAATTTTAAAGTGATTTATTCCCTCTACACGGCGTTTCTTCTGTGCAGTGCTCCCCAAGTTTTTATTGCCACGGACCGGTCAACATTTAATAATTTTGCTACGGTTCGTTGCTTCCCCCAACGGGCCGTGGTAATTTAAATAATTTAAACAATTTTAATTCAATTGCCAATTTTAATTTAATTGTTTTTAAACATGCATTCAATATAAAATACAGCTACATCCGAAACGAATATAAAGTGATTTAATTCACTAGAACGCTAAGTACAATATACTTCAGTAAATAAAATGGAAATAATTTACTGTTCTTTGGGCGCCCCGGTATCATTTGATCAACGGACCGGTACCGGTTCGTGGCCTAGGTGTTGGGTACCACTGCTCTTGGGAGCTAGCTTCAAGTTCAGGACACGTAGTCTACGAGTTCGTGACCGTAACCACTAGACTAAAACGAACAGAATTATTCTCTCGAGATTTTCGTTTAAATATTTTGTGTGACGTCCTTGGTTTAATGGGGAAAAAGTATTACATACAGTTACATTATTTCGCTGCATAAATTAAAAATAAGAAACATATCTGAGTATTCTTTCGCATCTCCTTCGTTAAAAATTAAAAAATATTTTTAGGTAGCATGAAAAAGAAGCTTTCGGAGGGAACTTGAGGTTTAAATATACCTATCGACGTAATGATCCCTCCAAAAGTAAGCAGTAAGATTAATTTCTCTTGCAGAAGGAAAACCTTCACTTAGACGTCTTTCCAGAGAAGTAATCTATTTTAACAAAAAAGATTTATTGTTTCATATGATTCGAGTTTCGGAAGAAAAAAGAAAAAGGAAACCGAGATAAAAGCGAGGAATATTTCTCTAATAGCCTCGTAATAAATGGTAGAGAAGGAAAAAAAAGCAAAGAAAAACGTATAACATTTTTTTTCCAGAGTCCTGCATTTCTCTCATAGTTAGTTGGAAAACATCCAACAGGAAGAAAAAATAAAATCTGTTTTTTTTTTTTTTTTTTTTTTTTTCCTCTCCTTTTTCGACTCCGGAAAAAATCCGAAAGATTTATTCCACATAGAAATTATTATTCTTTGTCCGACAGCCACTGATGATATGTTCTATTTTTGTTCCTAAAGCTGAAATTGTTATTTAAAGGCTTTTATATTCTCATTTTTCTCACGTACTTCCATTTTATTTTGTATTTGACTGAGCTTATGTATAATAATTTCATGAAATCGTTTTCTTTGCTGTAAATTCCTTGGAATGTACCGTGAAGGATTTACTTCTTTTTTTTTTTAACTCCGTGACTTGTATTTAGTACATTTTTCTAATGCATTAATTTTAGGTACAATACTTATTACTTCCAAATCTGTATTTACGTCAAGATTTTCTTAACTATTTTGATTTAATACAAAATACATTTTTTTCAGATTTGTTTTATTTAACATTATGGATCAAAATTCTAAGACAAGGAATTTTTCTCACATTTTCAAAACCGTTTCTCACTTTTTCTCAATTTGTTGATTAGGCTTCACATTTGGAGTAACATTTTTCTTTTTTTTTATTGTAGATAATTTCAATTAAAAAGGACAAAATTCTAAAAAATGTTTACTTTTTCTGCCGTTTGTGACTATTATATAAATCTAAAATTTATTTTTAACTCACCGTAACAGAATCAATAACTAGTTAAATAAATTTTCAACTAGATAACCTCCATTCAGTGTATATAATCATTAATTTATGTTTCTGTACATAATGATTGCACAATATATTCGAATACGCAATAATTTATGATTGTATATGCAGTATACGTATGATTGTAATATTAATCAAATGAACTGGTTAAAATTAATTATTTATCAAAATACGTGAGATGAATTGCTTGATATTAATAAATTTGAATGTAATAACTTTCAATCTATTCATTTTGAGATTTCACATTCTCCCTCCTGCAAAAATTAACACCTCAAGTATAACTGTAGGGAATGCGAAATTTAATTTTTGTCAGTTGGCACAACAGCTAGATAAAATTATTTCAATGTTTGTTTTAGATGCAGGCGCCCGCATTTTTGAGAATGTTCGCAAACATTTCGTGTTCGATAGTTTCGATTTTGCGTGTTCCATAGTTTTATGTTTATTTTGCTTGTTTGTTGGTGTGGGGTTAATTGTTTTCAAATTTTGCCCCGTATTTTATAGGACTAATAGGCACAATAGGGGATGATCTAGTAGTTCAGTGCTTCTCAAACTTTCAATACTTGCGACCCAATTTTCAATCATAATTTTCATCACGCCTCCCTCCATACAGTAACAATGTATTGATTTCAAAAATAACGTACTAAAAGCTCCATGCTAAAGCTACAATATGACTTTAATTATAAACCGTACAAATTATCAAGATATGTATTAAATGTTGTGTATAACTTTGTATATGATAAACCCATGGGGGTCACTGGTATTTATTAAACTTGTTCTTAACTTAGTATTTATAAATTATTTATTAAATACATTATGCAGTACAGATGCATTTATAAGTACATTATATCAATGTAAATGTGTATTTTACATTTTATGATGTCAGAATGTATTTTGTTTTGCTTCTTATCAGTAAATTTACAATTTTTTAAATCTTTTATTTTTGACTTTTTTTTATTCCCCCCCCCCCTTTTATCTTTCCCCCCCCCCCCCCCCCCCAAGGGGGCGCGCCCCACAGTTTGAGAAGCACTGTAGTAGTTATAAAATCCCACTCTTAAAATAATTTTAAAAAATGAAGTAGAAACTAAAGAAAAATATCAAGAGTTATTTATTGAAAATAAAATAATGTATATTGTTTTGTGCATGTTTATGGTGGGGAATTTTCAGGTAATTCATAAAATTCATATTGCAGTGCATTATGGAGGGGGAAACACAAAATCAATCTAATGTGTTAATAAACATTGACCAATATTCACCGGTAATTATTAGTATTTACCATTAAAAATGGGATTATTATGCATCATTTAAAGTTTTTTCTCGTAAATCATTCTTTTGAACCTGTTTATTTTGTTGTCAATAATAACCGAATTACCACATTGACAATGTTTTCATATATATATATATATATATATATATATATATATATATATATAAAGAGAAGGAGAGAGAAAAATCTAGAAACCCTACTATATGAATATTTATCACATAATGTTAATCCATTCGTAAAACTCGCTGCTAGTTTGAATAGCTTAATTTATATACATTTTAGTTATTCATTTGATTCTATTTCTTTCAATGAGACATTTTTCAAATTCTAATTTGCAAAGAGCTTAAGTGAAACAGATGTTAAAAAAATGAGAACTGAATACTTTTTTTATATTAATGCTTTAGAGTCATCTTGAAAGCTCTCTGTTTTAGAAAGAAGATTGAAGATTTGAGTTTAATTAGTTTTTGAAAGAAAACTATCAGCAGGCCCCTTTGTAAGTAGGTTGCACTTAAAATTCGATGACTCTCTTTAAACATAGGATGGAATTTAACTCAGAAACAATTTGTAAAACTTTGTCCGTCTTTTTTTTTTTTTTTTTCTCGTAAAGATTTTAAATAATTCTATTCACCTGAATCTCAAACTCCACTGCCTGTTATTTTATTACTTAAGCTTAAAATATTCTGAATTTATCTAGCCCACTGAAAAAACTGTTTTAAAAGTTTGATTTTTTTTGCTCGAGGAGCCGTACAAATAAAGTCTAGATTCCATATCTTTTGTTCTTTACTATACTCATAAAAACTTCCAATGCAATGTAAAATAGATGAGTCTAAAGTAAGGTCCTAAAGTAAAAAGTTTGTACTTTGTTTCCATACGAAAAGGATATTGTTGCCAGAAGCATCGTTTGAAAATGAATGATCAACAGAGAATGTTTTACAATGATGTTAAGTGAGTAGGTGCGAACTTAGAAACAAATTAAGTCTTGAAATCACCAAATTTAGGGACAAAAACTTTCTCTAGAAAACTGTAGATGGTTCTAGAATTATTGATGTTAGGAAACATTATTGGAGTCAAACATTTGACAATGACTAAGCGTTTCATTTGCCTTAAGAAAAGTTTTAATTGCATATTTGAAATATTGTATGAACTTTGAATCTGGGATGTTATAGATTTATACTTACGCTTTGATTGTTACCTGCTGTTATTACAAAAGTGTTCCAAAATAAATTGCGACTTACTCCGAAAGAACCTACCTGTTAATAGCGTGGACCTTTTCTACATAGGAAAGACAGTCAACCACATAGCAACATAGACATTCGAAGTTCGAAATTATCTGGGGATGCGGTTGCCCAGTGCTTAAGGTATCGGATTATGACAGGCATGCCATGAGTTCGAGCCCAATACCACTTAAGACCCGCCGTGTAGGGAAGCGATGCACGTTAAATCTGTCGAAAGCTCAAACGTCCTCCCGTTGGTGTGGAGTGGTAGCTAGGAGAGTGGTGTGCCAGCTCATGTGTCGTCCTCGTCATTTGACCATGGTTCAAAATTACGAGGTCCGTTGCTAAAAGGCCTAGTGTAGCTGAACAATGCGACGTTAATAATCCCTCACTCGAAACTACCTGAATTCTCAACACCTTATCTAAACTGAAGAGCTTTTAACTATCATCCTATCTCAGAGTTATATTAAAGATCTCTCTCAGTCTGATAAAGAAATATACTACGAATTTACTTGTTAATTACTATTCAATATTTCCAATAAGTGTATTATTCTTAATGTTAAACCCAATAGTACAGTTATTAATAATAACAATATTTGAATCAGTCATCAACTGTATTTTAAGGCGTAATGAGTAGACATATTCAGATAATTATCTCATCCTCATTCTGAGAACTTTGGCCTCTAATATCACGGGACCACTTCAGCATCTTGCAAGATATCGACTATGGATAAATAGCTCTGAATCCCATTACGTTGATCTCATGTTCAATACTCTTAATGCTGCCATCTCTTAGTTGGATACAAATATTTCAGCTCAATTATTAAATCATTTTATGTGAAATTCTATCGTGAATATATAGCGTTTCAATATCTAATTTGACTAGGAATCAGTTTCGTTTATTAACTATTAAAAGGTACTTTTAACAAATATTCTTATTAATACTTTCTTCTTTTTTATGATTTCGATGTTTTGTGCTTTATGATGTATTTTTAAAACTCTTGCTGATTCATTTTAAAATTTCGTAATGCTTTTTACTATATTTCTT
>BMAV01001100.1:19426-31519 GCA_019973955.1 Trichonephila inaurata madagascariensis
TTTTTGTGACCTCACGGACCAGTAAATTCATAATTTAAATCTAGCGGACCACTAATAGGATTTTTTAAGTGTTAAATATATTTATTAAAAAATTGTGATCTAAGAACATATAAAATGTACCTAGTAAATAAAATGAAACTATTAATTGCAACCAAATTACGAAAGCTTTATTAATAAACCATAATAAAATGAAAAAAAAAAAATTGTAAAAACAAAACAATTAAGAAATGGTTTAAGTGCATCAAACTTTTAGCACTATACATTCCTAGTGTGATGGATGCTCCTGCTTAGTTGTAATAAGATTATGGATATTTGGATCCAATGTTGTTACTGTAAGACGGAGAACTGCATTTATTTCAAGCTGAGATCGGAACCATGTTTTGATGGCTATGATAATGAAAAAGCGTTTTCGCATAAATAAGTGGAAGAAGAATTTTCATCGTCTGTTCACAAAGAAAAGGGTATTTATTCACTTTTTATGGAAAGCCAAAACTTAGATCTTGACAAGGATGAATGAAATTTAAATTTTCGTCGAACGATATGTCGATGAGGCTCTCTTTTAGACGCATTCTTAAATTATTATTCTGAATTTTCGTTACAAACGGATCTGTGTTATCAACATATTGCCATGTCTGGGATCTTCATTCTTTGGATCAAGCAAAAGAACTAGGGTTACTACTTGCTGGTTAACATCATTTTCCTTTATGTATTCATCAAAATTACAAGGTAAACAAAAAAGTTATTGCTGTTTACAGGTTTCCATTGAAAAAAGTGAGAATAAATTTGCAAATTAGTGTATGACGTGATCGAGAAACCGAGTCAATTGTTATAAACGCAGGTCCACTGCTCACATTCATCAATCGTAACTCGTACAGTAGGGAAGCGAAATGGACATATTGAAGGAGCTCGATCGGGGTTGTTTACTTTATGACTTCAAAGTGGGCTTATCAGCAGCTGCATCAAGTCGCCGAATATGTCAAGCGTTTGGGGATAGTGCTGTCAATGAACGCACGGCAAGGCATTGGTTTCAAAAATTTAGGATGGGAGATCTGTCCCTCTGTGATAAGGCTCGATCAATACGACCACAGGCCTTGGATGACGAAGTCCTGCAGGCGGCCATTGAAAAGGACATTAGTCAAACGTGTGGTGAACTTGCCAGACAATTCAACACTTCCAGTGAAATAGTTAGATTTCATCTGCACCGCTTAGGTAAGACGTACAGGCTGAGCAAGTGGGTTCCTCACACGCTGTTGGAAGTTCATAAGCAACAGCGAGTGGCAGCCAGCCTGTTAATCGTTACTTTCTCGCCTCCATAGCGCATCCATATTCAATCAGGTGCTGACCAATGACGAGAAGTGGGTCCTATATGACACACCCAAACGTTTCAAACATTGGTTATCACCATAGGATGCTGTCCCGCACAGCGCAAGACCACCTATGCACCCACGCAAGATTATGCTTTGTATCTGGTGGACTTGTCATTCAGTGGTTCACTATGAGTTGCTACCAACGGGCCAAACGGTCACTGCGGACCTGTATTCGCAGCAATTGGAACGTGTAAAACAGGCACTTCATCAGAAAGAGCCAGCACTGGTTAATCGAAAGGGTATACTGTTATTGCATGATAACGCGAGGCCACATGTCGCGCGGGTGGCCAGGAATACGATACAGCGACTTAGTTGGGAGACTTTGTGCCATCCTCCTTACTCAGCTGACCTTGCACCATCAGATTACCCCCTCTTCCATTCCCTGGACAATCATTTTCGTGGTAAATCCTTCACCAATGAAGCAGACGTGCTACAAGCTCTCACTGATTTCTTTGCGTCCCTCACCCCCGAGTGTTACCGCAAGGGGATTGAACAACTGGAGACACGTTGGCAGAAGGTGCTGGATGTCGATGGTGATTACTTCGAGGACTAACAATAGTCTACGCTGTTTGTATGTCATGTTCTTTTGGGTCATTAAAAATGGCAAGAACTTTTTTGTTTACCTTGTAGAAAACTTTTGCAGATCGTCTTCAAACAACCGCGCGTTTGTTACAGTAATATTTCCTTTTGAAACGCATCCATTTTACTTCGTAGCGTGAACACGTCCTTAAGTTGTCTTTGCAAGGATATGTTTATTTCATTCAACAGGGAAAAAATATATGCTAGGTATGCAAACTTTGCTATCCATTCATTGTTGGACAAGAATTTTTGAAATCTCGGATTATTTTGTTCCTGGAAAAATAATTTGACTTCTTTCCTTAAAACACAACTTAATGTGGTGAGTAAGTATATTCCATATTTTTCTGGGGACCAGCGAAATTCTCTCGTAGACCACGAGAGATCGGCGGACCACCACTTTGGTGACTTCTGTTATACATTATCGAAATCGCATTTTACAATTAGGTTCATGATTATGTTGCTTATGTGTACCCTGGTCGCTTGACGCTTTAAGCTCCCATTGTGCATTTGACTTTGCAATAATTATGTATAAAATTTATTTATTTATTGAACTTTAAAAAAATGCATTTAATTATTAATATATTTTTAGCGTGCTTTCACTGAGATTGCTTCTGTTATCTCAGAGAATACATTTCAAACCTGAAAACGCCCTTTCAGTGTTAGCATGTGTAGCTGAAGCTGCCAAAACCACCATTGCAATCTTATACGAGAGCAGATAGATAATTTTATTCTGTTCCCAGAAATTTAAGACATTAAGTGCTAGTACTAATGAGCATCAAAATAGGAAATCGAGAAGCAATGTTCATATAATGATGATAATTACATGGTTGACGTTAAATTGGAAAACAATTGATAAGTTTGTTACAGTAACAAAATGACTGAAGATATATCGAATCGAAATAAACCGATATTTTTTTGGTTTAGTTCCGGTTTTCTTTCCGACCAAAATAATAGTTTGTTCCGGTTTTCAGTTCATTTTTGGTTCGAAGTCCTGTTTTTTACCGCAACCACGTGCATTTTCCTGCACTATAAGGTATAAGTTCTAGGAGTATATATCATTGTTCAATAGCTCTTAGTATAATGCTACAAATAAATCACTTCAAAAGATAAGGGAATTGCACATATACATTTTAGGTTTATACGGCGAATATATCTAAAAATTAAAAAAGACATCTTTTAAAGTATAGGTGCGCGTATTACGCCAGAAGAAAAGGTACTTAATTCCACTCCATTTTCATGAACGGGGAAAACTTTTTTGAGAATATCAAATACAGTTTTATTCAAACAAAATAACAAAGATAATATTCATTAGTTCTATTCATCAAAGAAGGCATTATTTTTTATCAATTCAGACAACAGTGGATTTTTCTTTTTTCCATTGTTGAATTTTGTTACTAACAACCAAAGAGTCATGGGTATATAAATAAAATTTAAAAAATCCTAGGTTTTGATTTCTTTTAAATCACAAGCTCTTTTGTCTGAATTTAAGTGTTGTCTTTTATGCCGCTTGATCAATAGTGTCAGATAGAGGACCACGAAGTTCATCATAGCAAGAGGCTAGTTATACATTTGTCCTTTCCCCACAGCTTTGAGAACCATACAAGTGCCAGCCCAATTTCGCTCGGTTCCAACCCAATTTCGAGGGAGAACACACTGGGGTGGTCAGGGGCCTTTCACCAACCTCTCGAGAGGATTTGCGACTCGATGAACATTTAAAGTGCCCCATGTTGCATAGATACTGTACATTTACAAATATCCATGCCTTCTTAGGGATTCGAACAAAGACCCTAAGGCAGGGATGGCGAACCTTTATGGATCAACGTACCAATTTTTCTAAAGAAGTATTTGATAAGATACAGACGTGCCGTCAAATAATTTTGACTTGTGATTATTAGGAAAATAATAAAACTAAATACTAACAACACAAAACTCGTGTGACTTCTGTTGTTGCAGATTGGATGACAAATTTATTAGCACTGTAAGATGTTACTTTTTGTAGGATACATGATGAATTTGAGTCATCTGCCACAAACGGTTTCTGAGTAATTAATTATTTTTGCTGTGGCTCTCTTTTTTGACTAGACGATTAGTGATTTGTTTCAAAATGCCTTTTTACAGACGATGTTCTGCATACCACTATTCCAGAACATAAAACATGTACCGCTCGGTCGCTTTTACTAATAATGCCATGTTTCTCTCGGTCAATCAAATTTGAAATTCTCTGCTACATTTACTATCTTTCACTTTTTGTTCTTTTGGTGAACTCTAACCATGTTAAATAATAGTTAAAAACCGTAAAGATAACACAGATAAACTTTAAAATACAGTTGTCAATGAAATTGACTGTGCTATGCGAAGACAAAATTTACATCATAAGCAATTGTAGTCTACGACGTAACTAAGGCAAGGCAATAATAAACGAGGGTGCTCCTCACCGCCCCGCGACCGATCCCTCGCATTCGTTCGTAATACTTCATAGTGAACTTTGAAATTTTGAAATAAAGTGCAAAACATTTTGATCACTGGCGTGCCAAAAATATTGTGTCGCGTGCCATTGGTTCGCCATCCCCCTGCCCTAAGACATATCAGTCAGCATCTCTAACTACTACACTAGATGGCCACATAGATCAGAATTTCCAGTTATTTGTGGTTATATGTATAAAAGCAATCGAGTTATGAATAAATAAATGTGCTAAATCTGTAAGTTCAGATACAATACCTTTTTCATTAGCTTAATTGGATATTGTTTAATTAATGCTACACCAGACTTATATAATGAGATGTTGAACCGTCGTAACCTTTTTCTTTCCGAAACTGCATAATGTTGCTAATTGCATCTCAAACAACATCATTATTGCGCCTCATCAACTAAACCGTAGCAATTTTCTCGGAATTAATGGGTAAAAGCGAAAGTTTTTCTAATCTTGGCTTTTTTCTGTCGGGATTCCGGTAAAATTTTATTTTGTTTTTACATAAGAGAAATCCTGTGTAATATGCTTAATATTTCCAAATTTATGTTTTTTGTTAGTTAGCAATTTTTTTTAATATAAAATAAGAATTTAATCAAAAAAATACTAACATATAAACGAAAAATGATTTAAATAGTAATTTTTGTACGATAACATTTTTCTTTTACAAAATTGGAAAATTGGTGGAGTTATACAGGGATATAAATACCGACTGACTTTGGTTTTTAAAACCGTACTTTAAAATATATATATCATCGGTTGTATTCTTTGGTTAAATTCTTAACTTTTTGATATCTTCATGTGATAGACATTTTTTTTTCTTTTAAATTATTACCAATTGAGATAACTTTTTTTGTTAAAATCTTGACAGTTTTCAAGATTTTTTTTTTTAATTTGCGAAAGTGTTTAAAAAAAGACAAAAATAGTGTTTAATACAAATTTTTTTATGGAAACAGAATTGTATATGTTCAAATTATGAGGTTTAATAAGTATATTTAAAATTGCACATTTTATAATAACACAAAGCTGATAAACAATAATGAGGAAATATACTTTTCAGCATAATAGTGATTTAATAACAGTCTTGAAAAAAGAGAGCTTAAGAAACTTAGTAATTGAAAACTAAGAGCTTAGTGATTGTGGTATATGTGTTCGAATCTCTCACTGTCTCTATTTTGACCTTCCATTTAAATTTGCTGAGTTTCCTACTAAATTGGTGATTTAATTTGTCAAATAAAATACTCGAAATTTTTGTGATTGTTACTAAATAAATAGATATTTAGCAAATAATTGTTTATTTAATAATCGGAATACAACTTTCATTTACTTTTAAATAAAGAAATTAGTTTAACAATAACAAATTATAACTAGTTGATTAAACAAACTTATTACCATAAAATACGGCGTATAAAGTGCACCTATTCTTCCAAGCTGCATTTTTTAATTTTTAGGTTTACTCGCCGGATAACGCGCATCCCCTTTTTTTGCAAAAAAAAAAAAAAAAACTTGAAAAGCACCACGAGTGCAATGTTTCGTGTTTTGAAGTCATTTATTCCTGGATTTTCAAAAAATCATATTTTTCGAGAACTACAACCCTTTAAGTTCATTAAGTGTGTCATTTCTTTTAAATGAACAATACTCCAATCTGTGTAAAAGTCTAATTTTTTTTTTAAGGCTCTTTTTTTTTTTTTTTTTTTTGAAGAGATCACTTTTATATCCGGCGTATAAGACGCACCCGTAAATTTCGATCTTATTTTTTGCGTTATAAGTGCACATTATGCACCAGAGTTTTCGGTACCTCTTACCTATATTAAGCGCAAAAAAGTAGCGTTTAGCATTGTATTATTTGATGTTACGATCAGTTTATTTAAAAGGATTTCTCTTGGTAACTTCTGTTTCATTATCCTAGTTGATTACATTCAGTTCATTCATTTACGTATACTCACGAAAAAGAAAATTCTTTTACGTCCCTTCATAAATTTTTCTTCCTTTCATGATGGAAAATTTTTCATTCAAAATCACTTCATAACAATTTATTTCATAAGAATTTCTAAATAGACATAGGTTTTGCCTTTTCCGGTTTACTTAAAAGTCACATATATTTAAAATTCTGTACGGAAACATAAAACTATTGACTCTAAGGTATTTTATTACCCTCTTTGAAAGAGTAATGTCATTCTTTCACGTCATAAATGATTTTTATGGGAAGGAGAATGAGGGAATCATGCTTTCTGTAAATAAGGATTCTCGTTTATTACTGGAGGCACATTTAGAAATTACGATAAAAGGCATTTAATGTAGTTGTCACTTCCATAACAATTTGATTTACGAAATATTTTGTTTCCTGCATATGTATGAAGTGATTCGAACTTGATTCAGGACTCTTGGAATTCAAATATTTTTACTTTTGATGCAATAGTGGAAGGGACGTAATTGCTTGGTACTTTTAGAACCACATTTATTGAGTTATGTGCGTGTACAATAAAACCCGCGACCTATGGATTCGTAAGCACGTAACATACCACTAGACAAAAGAGATCACCCCTGTCCGCAGGCTGATTTTGGCTTATGTAGATTCCACCGCTGCAGTACTCCCACGCTAGTGAGTCGGTGGATAGATGAACGAATGAGATATTTGTTATGGCGAGCGTGTGAGTCGTTACTGTTGATTGGTGGTGTTGCCTCAAGTGAGTCTGACTACTTTGGTTGCTTCGTAAAGTGGGTCTAACGACTTTTGGTTTCACTTGTTGCCGGTAGATGGCGCCACGACAGATCAGAAGGTTTTGCGTTTTTCTTAGTGTTTGCTTTCAAGGACACCAATGTGGAGGTGATTCCGGTGGAACAACACCTGCGACCTATGGATTCGTAAGCACGTAACATACCACTAGACAAAAGAGATCACCCTTGTTCGGAGGCTGATATTGGCTTATGTAGATTCCACCGCCACAATACTCCCGCACTAGTGAGTCAGTAGATAGGTGAACGAACGAGATATTTGTTATGGAGAGCATGTGAGTTAGTGTTAATTGGTGGTGTTGCATCAAGTGTGTCTGGAGACTATGCTGCGTCAAGTGAGTCTAACATCTAACTTTGTTGCTGCGTAAAGTGGGTCTAACGACTTTGTTGCCGGTAGATGGCGCCAGGACAGATCAGAAAGTTTTGCGTTTTTCTTTGTGGTCACTGTCAAGGACACCAATGTGGAGGTGATTCCGGTAGGACAAAACCCGCGACCTTTGGGTGGGTAAGCATGTAACATATCACTAGACAAAAGTGATCTCCTCTGTCTGGAGGCTGTTACTGGCTGATGTAGGTACCACTGCTACATGTGGAAAATACACCAACATAAAACAAACAGGGCAACGCAAGGCACGACTTTAACACTCATGGCATACATGACGTTCACAAAAGCAGCCTTTGTTGATTCCGGTGATCTCGTCTATGTATAGTCGTGATCTACCGGAAACTATTAAAAACTATGATTTCCGGTTAAGGCTCTTCTGATTAGTCCAAATAAACGGGTGAAAAAAGGCTGCATCATCTTGATTTAAAAACGCTGAAGTTTTAGTTTCGGGAGATAAGGTTATGGTTATTTCCCGTTAGGCGGATAAACTAGAAATTAATTATCACGCGCCGTCTTGGGGGGCTGAAGACCATTATGAATTAAAATCCCTTGAGAGAAAATTTAAGTGAATTATTACATGTATAATTTAAACAAAAAAATTAATATTTAACTAAAATGCCAATGAGAAGTTATTTGTCTAATAAAAGTATGCGTCTTTTCAAAGTAACAAAATTAAAAAAATAATTTTCGAGAAATATACGCTAAAAGGGACAAATCTTACAGGAGGTAACGGCTTAAGGTATCAGACTACGTTCGGAACCGTGATTTTAAAAGGCACATAAATGGATAATTTTCATGATATTTAGTGTCACTTAGATTAGAACACATGTATAAAATTGTTTTAAGGGCATTTTGACAAAAAAATTATTTAAATACAATATTACGGCAAAAAATTAACTTAGAATAACCTTTTTTCAAAATGTTTTCCTTTTGTGGAAAATGCTTCTACTACAATGATATTTCGCCTGTATATAAGTCAGACCTCTGTATAGAGACTAACTATGATTTTGAAAAATTCACATTACCACAGTTACCACCAATTGAAATAATTATCGGCGTTTTTTTCTTAAAAATTCTCATCTCTGTTGTCGTAAAACATGGATAAACCCACTTCTAAGTTATATATTTCAAAAATTCTAGTTGAGCTTTTGTACAGAGGTCTGAGCTATATACAGGCAAAATATTATTATAACAGAAGCATTTTTCACGAGAGGAGAATAATTTGAAAATGGGTCATTCTATGTTCGTTTTTTGTCAAAATATTGTATTTAAATCATTTTGTATTGTAATACTATTCTTAAAACAATTTTATATACATTTTATAATCTAAGTGACACTAAATATCATAAATATTATCCATCTATACGCTTTTGCAAAATCACGCTTCCGAACGTAGACGGATACCTTAAGAAGCATTCTAGTTGAATGCAAGTAATGCCTTAGCCTTTAAATTTACCTGACATGAATCTAATTGAACATTTGTAGTTCCACCTGCCAAATTGAATTCGTGCTGCCATGAAATTATCTCACAATATGCAGGAATAGTCGTGATTGACTACTTATTAGCGCCTTGCCCAGTCTTGTGAGTCGGCAGGTTTGGGTGGTTTATAGCTCAAATGCTGGTCGTGCTTTATATTAAATAAGTTGTCATAATACTATGGTTCTTCAGTGTATAGATAGAAATTAAAAATTAATATATTTTCAAATAATATTGTGTAAAATTTACAGGCTGCTTTTGTTGACAGTTATCGTCATTATTTACAATATTATTCAACATTATAGACATAAATTACAAAATCTTATTCATTTTTGAATTATTGCCTTCTTTATATGATCTTTAAATGTAAATGTATTATCACACTTTAAAAATATTAGCTAGCTCCTGTGATATTTTATACAGAGCAATTTTCTAAGCATCTTTCAAAGGTATTTAAACAGAATGTGTGTTAAAATGTTTAATATGTTTGAGTATTATATAAAGTCACACGATTGCATTTCAAATTTTTCTAATTCATCAAATGCAAAGGATTATTAAATTCAAACTGTGAGATGATAATGTTTTTAAATACTTGGAAAATATGGAAAAAACTAACTTAGAGTATTGAATTTTAATTAGAATTACATTTTAAATTTGTAAATTTTAGGAATATGTTCGGTATAGTTTGCCTGTACTTATAAGAAAAAAACAAAAATCGAAAATATATTGAAAGGTTTTAAAAGTTATGTTTTTTGAGTTTTGTAATGAGAAATTTTTAATTTTACAGAATTATTTCGACCCTAAAAATGTACAAAATTTTTAAAGTTGTTATTGCTAATTTTACATTAAAATTCCCCACAGTAAAAAAATAAAAGATTGGATCTTTTTGAAAAATTTAAAGAATGTATTGCCGTTATTTAATTTCTTAGCGCACCGTCTGGTTACATTCCACATATAAATGCTGATTAGAATTCGTCATTATTTTTAATGTCATCCAACAAAGTATAAATACGCTGTTAGCAATTTAAGAAAGGGCATGATATTAAAAGAGAAAAAAAAGTTCATCCGAATTTCTCGAGATTTATCCAGGAAGAAAAAAGAAGACAATTACTTTTATGTTAATGCAGACATATTTACTGCGAAATCACTTCATCCAAAAATGTGGTCTTTTCCAGATGAGTAATTACCGGAACTATAGAAGATTCTTCGTTCCATTTTGTGCTTTATGTCGTATTTCAACAGTTGAAAGGATTTCCCAAACGATTCTTCCGAATAAAGTGTTCGAAAATATGCAGACGAGATTTCGTTGAAGATTCCTTTTTTTTTTACTCTAATTTATTCCTCACTTTTTAACACACACTCTTTCCCTCACTTCATCGCTATTTATACCACCGTAATTTTCACGAAAAGCATTAAGGTTCCACCTTTTTGATATCTGATGAAAAGTACCTTCTTTTCAGATGCACCTTATCAGGGGAAAATGGTTGTTTGCTCTTCTCTTCTTTATAGTAACCATGGCAACCGAAGAAGACTTTCTTATTGATTTCAAAGAGACCAGAACTCGGCGACGAGAAGGGAAAAAAAATAGAATGCACTGGTAAAAAAGAATAAAAAAATCTATCTTCTATTTCAAAACATTAGAATTTTCTGGTCCCGAGAATTCAGTTGAGTGAAAAGTATTCCCTCTGTGTTGTTTCGAATCTTTTTACGCATTTTTTCTTTTCTTTTCTTTATTCCTTTTCATTGCTGTTGCACCCACTCTTCTTTCAAGAAAGAAAAATCTCGGGGAACTCTTTGGATTCATTTTTATAGTTCCCGTGTCTGTATATTTGTTCTTGTTTAAATTCACTTCAAAGTTACAGAAGCGGATTGAGATTTATGCGGGCTTCGTTGCGGGAAAATGATTTTCCCCAAGTTTGGGAAAGGGAATTTCCGATTAGTTTTTATGGCCTTAAAACTCGAATTGAAAAGAATTTAATCCCTTCTGTGGGATAATGTGCGTACAATGAGGGGATATTTTTAGATATTTTCTCTCGTGTTTAAAACAAGCGATATCGTTTACTTTGGTCCGGAGGGAACGTATTTTCTATTTAGAATGTCCTCTGATTTCATGATTGTAAATTAAAAAGCGAAAATATTCTCTCTTCTCGCAGTGTTAACATTAGAAAATTGTTTTGAAATATTTCCTGAAGCTTTGCATTAAATGGATTTTCGGACATGATTATTTTTCACATGACATTACATTTATAAAAAAGGAATAATAAAATCTCAAAAATTTATTACAAGAAATACATAATTTACTTATGATTCTTTTATAAAAACTTAAAAAAAACAACAACTTCTGGAATATTTTTTGTAAATATCAGTAATACTATTAATTCTATTTTAAGGTAGCACTCGTACATATATAGAAGATTTGTATCCACTTTGATGAGTTAAATGTGTCTAAAAATGCAACTTGGTATTTTCATTTTTGTCAAAACACTGTGAATGCTGCTGAATGGAAAGAATTAAGTCTATCTGCTCAATTTATAAAGGAATATTATCAGTTTTGTATTGTTAGATTTTGTCTTTAATTATTTAATGAATCTTGGTTCTTTTCGATTCCAAGTGCACACTCTCCATTTATTTATATATATATATATATATATATAAACTCAAACTCAGTGGCGCAACCAGTGGCATAACGTACATCCTCGTAGCCCCCGCCTCGCGAAGGGGCCTAGGGTTCTAGGGGGCCCAAAACCTGACTGCCACTTAGTACCTACCCTTTGTGAAATCCAGCTTAAGGGCCCAAAACCTGACTTTGCAGGGGGATTCAAATGTTCTCCGTTACGCCACTGAGCACAACAACCCATGATTGCCTGAACCTACTGTGCCCATCCCTGTGTACATAACCCTTGGGCGCTGAGTTGCATGAGCAGGCGTCCGGATTAGGTGGTCAGTCTGAAGCGTGACCCCAGTGTGTAAGTCCCCAAGCAAGCTTGGTACTCATTTATCGACCCACTGCATATATATATATATATATATAATCTTGTTCAAATTTTCAACCGTTAATAAAATACATTTTATTCATCCACT
>BMAV01001100.1:43977-99971 GCA_019973955.1 Trichonephila inaurata madagascariensis
CCTCGTGTAGCTGAACAGTGCGACGTTAATATTCACTCCCTCCCCCCATACATCACACATGCGTGTTTACGAAGAAAACGGTGAAATTGGGTTGCGAATTGCGTAAATTTTAATCAGCAGTTAAGGGATTAATTATAAACCATACACACAAAAATTATTAAGATGAGAGTTAATTTTTTATATCTGGCAATTCCATGGGGTCACTGGTAATTATTAA
This sequence comes from Trichonephila inaurata madagascariensis, assembly GCA_019973955.1. Taxonomy (NCBI): domain Eukaryota; kingdom Metazoa; phylum Arthropoda; class Arachnida; order Araneae; family Nephilidae; genus Trichonephila; species Trichonephila inaurata. The sequence continues at coordinate 44,195 of BMAV01001100.1, forward strand.
ACTTGTTATTAGTTTAGTATTGTTAAATTAATTATAAAATGCATTGTGTGTAGCACTGATGCATTTATAAGTGAAATATATCAGTGTAAATGTGTATTTTACTTTTATTATGTCAGAATGTATTTTGTTTATTTACTTTCAGTAAAGAAATAATTTTTTTAATAATCTTTTGTTTTCGACTTTTCAATATAATCGCGCCCCCCTTCTAGAGTGGTCATGCCCCACAAGGGGGCCACGCCTCACAGTTGTAGAAACTCTGAATTAGGGATAGCGAAGTTTTCAGTATAGTCTGGAAACTGTGGCACCAACCAAAGAGTTAACATGTCCAAAAAGAGAGGCTCCCATGCAGTTAGATAAATTCAAAAACACAAAAAGGCCGTTTTTCCACTGCAAACATCACCATTTCCACCGACTAGTCACATGATACGCACGCTATTACCCGCTTCATTTCCTCTCGTCAGGAGTAAGACACAAACTTTAAAGAATACATCTACCTTACGGTTGGCTGAAGTGGTGCGTATTCTTGACTGTTACTGTTTTACCGCCTCTGGAAAGTATACTTTATGAATCCTCTTGTACAATAGCAAACTCTTGGGCTTGCGATTGAAATCGCTGGTTTAAACATAGTTTAAAGCACCCTTCTCTTTTAATTGCTATACATTATATTTTATCATATTGTGCTGGGGGGAGGGGGGGAGATACTATTAGCACATATCATGCCAATAGAATTTTGTTACTTATATAGTAAATGAATTTTGTATTCAGGTATATCTTTCCTGATTGTAAAAATTCAAACATGTAATGAAATTTAATTTTACAACCTTACAGAAAAATAACAATCTACAATTTCCTCATTCTATCAAAACAAGAATATTTACTTAATTTAATTTTGTAATAAAAAATGTGTCACATCAAATTTCATTATTATAATGATCATACAGATAAATTTCAGCAATGAATAGATATAATCGAATAAAATGTTGTTTAAAAGGGCCAAATATTACGTTCCTTAAGAAACAATTTTTCTTCTGTTATCGCAACAATTTACTTTTAAATGAAAATGAAATTGTATTTTTTTCAAAGAATATTCAGTGGATAAAAGAGGTATTATAAACAAATAAATACCAATGAGGGGAAAAAAACTTAATTTGTGAATATAAAGGGGAAAAAAACTGCTGTAAGATAAAAAAAAAGGAAGCGAGAAAAAATTCTGAAAAGAGAAAAACTTGGTTACACTTTCATTTTCTTTTATTTAAAAAGGGTTTTTTTAAAATTGTATAAAACTGCTTCGATCTATGCGATCTATTAAATTTGTTTATCTTATCAAATTTATTTTATAAATGGATGTTTATAAAACTCCTCTGTGTTTTTCTTTAATTACATAAAAAATATATAAATATATCAATATTTTTTTCTAATATTTAACCATAAATGTGTGTGTGAGTAAAATATTTCTCTTAAATTAAGACATTTTACTGGTGGAATCTATGGATTCGTTGCAGTCTTTGAAGTATTGAGACTTTTGGTTATTTTTAATTGACATTTTCTTGTTTGTTAAACACAACATAAACGGCGACGAAATGCAACACAAATTCAAGTGGATGTTAAGACGCCACACAAAAGCATTCTTTGTTCTATCCGGAGATCTCAACTTTTATAGTTTATTCAACCACAAGTTTTTAAAAACTTTTTTGACTGGTCGGAATACGCGGATGATGCAATATTTCATCATCTTGTTCTAAAAAACGTGAACAGAGCAACTTTTTTAGAAGATAAGGTTGTGGTTAACGATATACTTTCCGTTAGGTGGGGTAACTGAAAATTGATTATAAAGCAAAGTGTTGGAAGGCTTAAGACCATAATGAATTTTTAAAAAATCCCCCAAGAGGAAAATTTAAGTGAACTATTACATTTATATACGCTTATAGAATATTTATGAAAGCATAAAAAATTTTATGTGAAGAAAGAAAGTATATATTTTACTATATTTCATAATCTCTGCAATTGCTAAAATATCTATGAAAACTACATTTTTAAATTTGAATTGTAAACATCTCACGTCTAAAAAAATAAGTATAATTATTTAACTATTGAACGTGAACATCAATAAATTATGAATTTGGATGAGTACAGTGGTCATACGAGTTATTCCTTTATTATCATTCTCAAATTCATTTTAATTACTCAATCCATGTGGGAATAACTGTGAGAGATAGTTCAGGTGACAGATAGTTTTTACTTAATTAAAGAGATGAGACATAGTTGGTTTATATTAAAAGCTGTAAATATTTCTGGGCCCATTAATAGAAAGTGAGGGTGGTTGATATTGTATTATCAGTTATATCTCACAGGAACGGATGATTTACCGATATATTGATATCACTGGGTCTTTTTCTTTATTGTTTTTTTTTTTTAATTACAAGAAGACGTTAAAGATGTGTGTACAACTCTCGAACATCAAATGTTGGCAATCACTAAGAGGAGTTGGAAACCTCTCTCTTTATATACAGATGGGTGACAAAATAATACGAACACCGTGAAAATGGCATGGCCCATTTCAAAGACACACAGCGCGCATGTCATTTTGCGTTGCAGTCCGAAGCCTAGCGGATTCGAAAGGTAATGTATCAGTCGCTCAACAGCTGCAATAGGTGTTGCACGCGTCTATTGTAATTTCTGAAAAACGCAATAATGACGGACCTGTCAGAGTTCGAAAAAGGTATGATTGTTGGAATGAGGTGCGCTGGTTGCTCGGTGACGGAAACAGCTAATTATTTGGGGCGTGCAAGAAGTACTGTATCTGCCGTTATGACAGCATACAAGAAGTGCGGGAGTGTGGCGTCTGGCAAGCACAACAGTGGACGAAAAAGAAAGCTTACCGAGAGGGATAAAGGAGTCTTAACCCGCATAGTGGCCCGAAAGCGCAAGCAATCGCTATCCCAAATAACGTCTGAGGTGAATAGTCATCTTCGTAACCCTATTTCAGCAAGAACCGTCCAAAGGGAACTGCATGCTTCGAACTTGTATGGAAGAGTTGCAATTCGTAAACCTTTGGTAACAGCACGTCGTGCTTTACAGCGACGCCAGTGGTGTAGAACACACAGACAGTGGACCCCACAACAGTGGCAACAAGTCATCTGGTCGGATGAATCAACGTTCTCCCTATTCCAGACCACCGGACGAGTTTATGTGTGGAGAACACCCAAAGAAGCATTTGCTCCTGAATGCATCATGCCGACTGTGAAGCATGGAGGTGAGTCCCTTATGGTATGGGGGGCGATATCTTGGCGTGGTCTTGGGCCACTTGTTACTCTGCATGGCAAGGTTCAAGCTGCCCACTATGTCGATATCCTGGGGGATCAGGTGCATCCATTTGTCCAGACTTTATTTCCCGGAGAATGCCCATTTTATCAAGACGACAACGCTCCTATCCACAGAGCTAAAATCGTGCAAGAATGGTTTGCAGAGCATGAGGGGGACGTAGGTCATCTTTCTTGGCCCCCTCAGTCACCTGATTTAAATATTATTGAATATTTGTGGGGATATTTGGAGTCAAACTCTGTGCTCGATTCCCCCCACCATCTACGATTTTGGCATTAGAGACCTCTCTCCACGAAGAATGGCTTCATATTCCATTAAAAGTTGTTCATGACCTCTATGCGTCCATCCCACGTCGAATACAGTCTGTAATTCAGTCAAAGGGGGGTCCAACTCCCTATTAATAAAGCATTTCTCCTCTTTCATAGGTGTTCGTATTATTTTGTCACCCATGTGTATATACTGACAATGTTAAATTGGCTGTTTTCGATGCACCTTTTCTCAAAATCTGTTATATGTACATGCTTGAAATTTTTCATACAATTGAAGTACACCTTTCTCATTATATTAAAATGAGCTTTTAGTTAATTTTGAATTTTTTAATAATTTATGAAATATTTTATCAGACATTGCGAAATTTGTGTGTGTGTGACCTATTTTTCACATAAAAAAATTCTAAAAAATAAATTTTTGACTTTTTTACAAAAAACTCATTTTAGTATATATTAGTCTCATTTTAGTATATATTAGTCACTATAAATATATCAAAAAAACTTTACATATCTGTGAACAGTAGTTTCTCAGAAAAGGTACATCGCACATCAAAATTTACATTTTGTGATAAATTGATTTTAATGTATACAGTGAAAATTCTAATCGGCTAGGAAACAAATAAATAAAAAGCTCGATTTACAATAAAAGATACATGCTTTGGCTTCTATCAGACTTCAACTTTTAAGCAAAAACGAAGTACTTGGTTTACATTTTTCGGGCGCCATTTAAATGGCATGGCCCAGTTTCAGAAATTATTTAAAAATAGGTTTTAAGGGCTTCTAATTACACTATAGGTTAAAGTAAGGTATTTTTAGAAAGGTTAAAATCTGTACAACTTTAAAATGAAAAAATCTCAAATTGTCAAAAAATATGATTTTAGCTTTCCACAACACCTTTTAATTAACGTGAGAGCACCACCTACGCCAATGATGGGCAAATAGCGGCAAGCCAAGTCAGTTGGAAAACTAAATAGATGGAGAACATTCACTTGTTTTGGATCAACTTATAATAATAAGCAAAGTTTTTATTGCATGACGATCAACAAGAGTAAATACAAAAATGCAAATTGGTTAACTTTAACTTGCAGGCTGTGATGAGAATTTCAACATCCAATCTCACCCCTGATTTCAAAAAAAAAAAAAAAGGAGAAAATTGTGATAGGGTACATTTATCTCATTAAACTGCTTGTAAAATTAAATGCGCTTGCAGCTACAGATGATATGGAATTAGCACAGTAAATAAATTGAATAAAACTGCTACTATTTTATCTAACTTACATTTACTGATTTTTATGGTCCTTTTTTTATAACTTTTCGGAGATGCAAAGTTAAGTAATGAATGCAATCATTTTAAAAAGGTGCGACCCTCCATTATCTTCCGCTTCTACAATGTAACTCTCGAACCAAGACAGTTGCCAGCCCCTGACATAAGGTATTGCCTGTTTATGAATTTACAAGTTAATGTTACATATTAACTTTCACGGCGTTTTTTTAAATACATGTAAATGCTTTTGTCATTCTCTTAACATATATTTCTGTTCCACAACTTACGGTACATTTATGTAATAATTATGAATACAGTTGAACCTGTTTTTGTGCGGTCTTTTTTCATGCGATTTCCTTTTTGTGTGATTTTATTTTTGTGCGGTTTTTTATGTGCGATATTTTTTTTTATGCGATGTATGAATTTAAATGGCTTTAGCACCATTGTAATGTTTTTTATCTATTTACTAGTGGCGTAACGGAGAATGTTAGGACCCCCCTTGCCCGCCTGGATGTGAGTGGTGGCCTTTAATGTTTTATAAATTGGGTTAATACGTATTTCGCGTAAGGCAGGTCTTGGGACTCTAAAGTCCTGCCACCCCCCTCGTGACAGGACTCAATGGCTTTGGCTCCACTGAAATGTTTTCTATCTATTTACCAGTGGCATAACGGAGAATGTTAGGACCCTCCCTGAAAGTCAGGTTTTGCCTTTAATATTTTATAAATTGGGTAAATACATATTTAGCGTAAGGCAGGCCTTGGGACCCTAGAGTCCTGCTCCCCCCCCCTCCCATGATGCGGGGGTGTACGTTACGCCACTGAAATGTAGACACTTCAAGACTCTCTGTTCATTTATTATAAACAGTCTCCCGCAGCTTCTCTCAACGCTAGCAGCCCGCACTTGATTGAAGACGAAACTCTCAATGACAGTGAGATTATCAATAATTTGATAAATTATGAAGACGGACAAGAAGCCAAATTCTTTGAGAGTGGATAAAAATATGCAGGGATCCAGATTTCCAACAAATTGGAAAAGCTTTTTCTTAAAATAGATACCAGTTAAGAAAGGAGTATAAAATTCCAAAAAGGGCTTCAATCATGTATAGCTGGTTATCGTGACATTTACAAGCAACTGACCACCCGTTCTTCGTCACAAAAACTTATCTCTTACTATATGTTGCCAAAAAATAAATCAATTGAAATTGCACCTTCTAGTGACGAAAGCGATTTTTAACTTATTCGTTATAGGACTTTGGTTTACGATGAGTAGCGAGGAATTATGTATGTGCATTTTAAAGACTTATCCGTATATACAATGAGAAACTATATGTTTTTAAAATGTTTCCATGTGTAATATTTAATTATTTATTTTGTTATGGAAGTACTCTTACATAAATTTCGTAAATAATTGGCATATTTTATAAATGCGACTTTTTTTTATGCGGTCCCTATCCACCGCATAAAAAAAGAGTTTTGTAATATTTCCACGAATTAGTTTGTTTTATGTAAGAATTTATCAAATTTTTGAATATTTTTTTTGTGCGATTTTTTTATGCAGTCCCTGTCTACCGCACAAAAACAGGTTCAACTGTATATTGTAGTTTTTGTAGTCTTACTTTTCTGGATGCATGTTATTTTCTTATATCTTCAGAATAGAAATACACACAAAAAGTAATATTCTACAAATGTTTCTGGTTAAAATTGCTAATACTTTTCATTAAAGGCAAAGTAAAAAACTGTTAAAATTTATATAAAAGTGTTTGTATGCTTGCATTTCTATTCAAAGTTTTCACGGTAATTAAAACAAGATCTAATAGTTGAAAAGTTTTGAAGTAAAAAAGCTTGAAAGAATATTTTTTTAAACTAACAAGTCAAAATATTTTGCATGAGTAAAAGGAGTACAAAAAATGACAGGCTAGCTCAATGTATATAAGCAAATAAATTCTTAGAATTTTACTTTGAAGCAAATAGAAAACTTTACAACAAATAGAAAAGGTTTATCGATTTCTATAAAAGACTTCGAAAGAATAATTCTATTAAATTATAACTAATATAAGAGTAATTCTATAAATTATAATTATTATTCCTACAATCTACCTAGCCATGATTTCTGCACAATATATCACACACTTTGGATATATTTGTGATTTTCCATAAGGAATGAAGGATTTTATAATATTAAAGTACAGTATTAACTAACTCATTGTATCCGATACATTAAAAACCTTACCTTTATTTACTTTGTTAAGTCAGGTATACCGAAAAAAGACAATAACTTATTTTAATCAAATTAGTTGTATATATAACAATGATTAATTCTTTTAAAAAACAAATTCCATCGTAAATCATAAAGCAATTTACCCGCTTTAAATAATAATCTAACTCAAATAAAGACATTTTGAAATTAATACTATAAGTAAATAATTAAAATTCATGTGAACAAATTTTGGAAAAACAAAAATATAGTCCAATACCATGAGATGTAGTTACGAAACTGACTGTACAATATTTAACACAATTTTGGCATAGTTTAATTATATTTTTTATAAAAATATCTATGGTCTTTTATGTGAATTTTTATTGTTATCTGGTTCAGTAATTCGTTAAAAGTACATCAGAATGTTTAAATTAATTACGTTATCTCATTTTCAAGCTTCAAATGTGCAAAAAATAATTCAATTTCTTATCCTCAGGTTAAGATCTGATATTACAGCACTGTTTTTATTGAAATGGAATAAACTTTGAAATAATAAAATATAATTCCTTATCGAAATGGACTGAAAGCATTTTTTAAGAAATTGAAAACTTCTTTTAAGAGATAATTTAAACTTCTTACAGAATTCCAGTTCGGTAACAAAAGAATTTTAGTCTCCTAGAGAAGAGGAAACTTTAAAAAAAATGGATTACAGAAGTTCTTTTCAGGAAGGACACGTTGAAAGCATTCTCTACTAAATTCCCAGAAAAATAATAATAATTCTGAACAGACCATAACAATTACACACAAAAAAATAATAAAAGAATGGCGACTAGAAGAGAAAAATAAAAAAAAAATATTTAGTTTTAAAAACTGAGAATAGATTTCATTTCGAAAACAAAGTTATAATAAAGCCGGTACCAGATTTTTTTTATCTTTATTTCTTGTTATCTGTAGTTTAATCGGATTCTGTTTTTTGTAACTTCTTATAACAAAATTTTAAATGATGTCATGGTTAGTTCCAACAATAAACAACAAGGTAAAACCTTATTGAACTATTTCGAAAGCTCGAAAGCTCTATACTTAGTTATTTTTCTTGTTTTATTTTGTTTTTTCCCAGTGTATGAATGCATACATATATATATATATAATCTAAATTTCTCTGCAAATGAGAGAAGAACATTTATCAAACAAAATCGAAAAATACTGAGAGTGTAGAAAAACATACATTGAAGGATGTATGAGAAATTAAAATTATAAAAAATGGATGCTGCAGTATTATAAACATTGCTGACTTAGGACAGCTTATATATAAAATAATTTATATAAAAATGGGGTTGAACATGTTTTGTGACCTGTCAACCTTTCCCCCTTTATGTAAATAACACTGAGCAAAATCCTTTTGAAAATAATGCATAGAATATCTAAATCCATTACAAGATAAAGATAACTTACCTAAAATTTGCATTCAAAAATGCAGAACGAGCGCTAAATCAAAGAACAATAAATAAGTTATTGCCAGATTCTGGATCCAAATGCAAATTCAAAGCATGGGAATGGCTGAATTGTAGCACTTAACAAAAGTAAGAAAATAATAGAAATAAAAATTTAAAAGAGAGTTTGCAATCTACCCCATAACTTTAGTGACACTAGAGTTATATATGAATTAAAAATAAGAATAAGTAATTTTATCTAATATGATATGGAGGTAACTATATCTCGGAAAAATGATAAATTTATAAAAATAAACTATTATATATGTATATATATATATGAAATTCTTCATTCATATTTCTGGCGAACAGTAATGATAACTATATGTCGTGCCGAGTGTGGTACTAAAACGAATGAAAGGATAGGGCGTGGCCGGTGGGGAGTGGTTATTGTATATTAAATACATTTCCTATGCTGGTTGATGTTGCATATTCAATGTTATTGAAGAGGCAGTCTTGTGATTATTAAATCCAGTTCATTGCTTATATCTTGAAACACACAAGCCTTTTAAAAACATAAAGCATGGACGACATTATACAGAACAAAGACAACTAACACACAACGCGCTGCAGCCGGCTACATGATTAAAGACACAGACAGAATAGAGAGCCAGATTTCCAATCATCTCGGTATTTATAGCCAAAAACTAAATTGATTTGCATATATATATATATAACGTAACATGTAACTAACGTAAAAATGCACAGTTAAAAATATTTGATGCTATTAGGGATAGTAATTTAATTGATATATTTTTTTTTTTCATTGGCATGAAATAATTTGATTTAATATCAAGAAGTTATATGCATGATTTAAATAATTTTAAGTAAGAGCACAACAAAACAACACTTTTTATTACTCGCAGAAAATAATTACTAAAACAAATAAGTACACGTTGAATAGCTTTATCAGCAAAATCAATGCTTATAAATATATCAATGATAGAAGAAAATTCAGATTTTTTTTTGTTTTTGATAAAATATAAACATGAAACAACTAAAATGTAGACATGTTTGATGATCTTAATTATACAATAACTAATTATTTAAGTAAAATAAATCCTAAAGATCTCGGTGATTAACCAAGTATTTTATATAAAATATACGCATTTATACTTTAGCTTATTTCTTTAATAACAAATGAAAGCATGTTCTACCTGCATCATTTCTTGATATAATTTCGTTTTGATTTTATTTTGATGAAAAAACAGTCGTATATTACTAAAATCCGTGGGAAAAAAAGCTCATATCTGTTCAATCGTATTCCGTTGTAAATTCAAGAAATTCCTTTTGATGGAATTTAAAAAATCTCTATGCTAGGGGTTTTTTTTTTCTTTCTTATTTTCAGCGAAAATTAAAAAGGGAAGAACAGAGAATCCAGATTTTATTGAATTGTTTTATTTTTATTTTTTATCAATTATTAAAACCTTATAAGAATACTGATGTGCATGAAAGATGTTTATTATTTATTAAAATTATATTCAAATTAAATTTGGATTTTCAATTTTATACAAAATAAAAAAAAAGTAAAGCTTTATTTTTCTGTTGTAAGCTAATATTAATTGATATCTAAAATTTTTGCATGTGTTTACTTTATGAAATACCAAAATGCTGTAACTTGTCCCAAACCTAAACATGCAGGTGTCGTTCGAAACATCGAATCAGCAGATATTGTTATAAAATAATTACTTTTATTTCAGTTCAATACACATTTATGATCAATCAGGGATTGTGAGCCGAGAGAGCAATTAATTTCAATTACAATCTTAAGCTCTTGAAATAAATAAACACGTATTTGAATTTGATCCGATAGAAGAGCACTCTTTTGATCTCTCTGGGTCAGATATATTCCAATTTAAAACTTGTTCGCTCTCACACCAAAGTTACCGTAAGGCAATTGTCTAATCTCACTTTAATAATAGCGCAATGAATAACTCTAACACACACATTACCAGGTTTAAATAGCATTCAAATTAGCATAAAATCAAATTCTTTGTATTGAAGGTGGTTTTAAACTCAAACAACAGTTAAAGAAGTATTTCCCGAAAAGGATAAATGAATGGTCGTGAATAGGAAACCGTCACAAATTGACTGTTCCAAGCAGCAAAAACTTCTGCTAGGGATCACCCAACCAAGTGAGGAAAGAATGTAATCTCTATCAAAAACCATCCTTTTTCTTTGTCCCTGACTTCGGTAATGATATTTGTTGTCATTGTATAACCTTGTGTCGGATCTATACGTGTTTTTACAAGTAATCCTCTTGGGAAATCTTTGGGATATCAATTCGCGTTATTCACAACCAGCCCATTGGAAGAAGAGAATCGTAATATTTAAATTAACTTATAATAAATAGGTGATGTTTTCTAGCTTGTAATAAGAGTAGGAGAGAAGATATATTCGAGTCAGGTGAGATTGCTACTGAAGGTATAATACTAGAATCATAGTGATTTTTTTATTCTTATTAGGAGGAAACTTTAAAGTGACGATTATTCCCTAGGATTGATTTGATATTAGATTAAATCGGATGATAGGTTTGATCCTTTATTAAGGTAAGGATCAAATTTGATAGTCTCCTAATTGTTCGCGTTTTACCGTCGTTATTCCACTTTCACGGTTAACAATGAGACATTTTATTTCTATTATTAGTTGAAATTGTGTCTGGTCTTTATGTAGTAAATAAATAGATTAGTTGGATCATGTCGTGTGTTTCTTCCCTTCCCTGCACACATCTAGGTACCCGAGGGAGAGGCGCAAGTCTCTCTCAACCTATCCTAAATTAATGAATAATTATAACACCAAATAGAGCCTTTATTGCACCCAACCCCGAATCTCTTGTTTTCTCACTGTTTAGCCCGTTCCACGGGCTTTCCCGTATGTATAACTTTATCCCCATGGGAATTTCCCTTTTCCCTACCGACGTCAGCATTTCTGGTAGGGGTATGCGCGATGTAAAAGATCTTTAACGTCCGACCCTTTGAGCATCCACTTTCTTACCCGCGGCGGTTTTAAACTTTGAAGTATATTGATTTAGAAAATATTTTCATCCGTAAAATACATTCATGGAAATCGTAACATTCTTAAATTCCAATATTGAATAGACACTGATATTTAATGCAAAAGGTTTCATGTACTGAAAATATTACGTGGTGGTTTTTTTTTTTTTAATTCGTAAATATTAAGTTAATTTATATCTGCATATTGTTTCCAGTGCTACTTTTGTGGAAAATTTGTACAAATAATACTTATGTATAAAACTCTGAATTAAATAAATTGAAACTTATTAATGTACTTTAACTTTTTACTTTAGATTTGCAAATCCTGAATCCCATTAAGAACAATTAGGAAGTAAACTGATTTCAAAGAGTTTAGAAGATTACCTTTTTGCCTCTCGATTTCCTGAAGCTAAAAATAATTTTTTTTTTTTTTATAAATCTCTCAAATAAATGACTTTTTCTGTTAAATCCATTGAATTTAAACTCAGTTTGAAATGAAAAAAAAAATAGATTTAAGGAAAAGAGTGAGTTCTTTCTTTAAAGTTCAAGCACGTTCGCAGATAAGTAATTCCAAATGAGTGATATAATTATTTCATTAAAGAAAAGAGCTTTGAAAAGAGAATATAAAAGACTTCAATTGTTAGAAAAAGACATGAAAATCCTTTCTCACTGAAAGAGTGGGTGTTCTTTCATTCTGTTTAAATGATCAAACGAAACTAAGAAAATAGTAACTTGTTGCAGAGTGAATACTTTAAATAAATTAAAAATTTCCAAAGAGATTCTTTTAGAATAGGTAACTAATGCAAAATTTAACACACAAAAACTTTATAATAAACTGATGATGTATTAACCAATACCTATAGATGCTTGTGTTGATAATAGTGAATTGGAATGAGTAACGTTTAAATTTTATTTTATGCTAATGAGTTTCCAGAGAAGACAGAATACAAGATATCCACGAACGCTACAATAAGACGTTTAAAAAATAATTTTATAAATTTTCTATAATACCTCATCCCCTTTTTAAATTTAATTGGAGAATACCCAGCTCTTCGAAAAATGGGCCTTAGACATTTTTCTTTTGTGACTTTCTTTCTTTTTTTCAATAGTATTGAATTAGATATATTTCCTTCGTGACTGTTTGATTACCTTATTTATTTCACTTAATTTTAATATTTTCATTAAAGATACCATCCAAAAGGCAACAACCTGAAGGACAAATTATCCTAAAACTAAATTTATTAGACAAAAAACATAAAATACACTGGTAAAATTGTTAAAGCAATAGCCTTATTTGACTTACGGGCGTAAAGAAGTTAAAATTTTGTGTACCCTCTTTGGCTAAAAATAACTATTATGACATACCCAGTGGCGTAATGAAAAATATTAGGGACCCTCTCCCAGTAAAGTTAGGTTTTGAGCCCCAAGCCGGATCTTACAAAACCATAAGATAATACAAGTTTTGAACCCCCTAGAATCTAGGCCCGCCCCCGAAGCGGGATCGGCAGGTTGGGGGCCGGGAACACCTCAACAATGAAAAAAAAGTTTTTAGAAGTGTTCGTGGGGTATGTTGATCTATTGTTTCTATTTTTTTGCCAAAATTCATCTGGTGTAGCAACGTGTATTATTCGTTAGGCCTGTAGGAAGGAAGATTCGATTTGGGTACCTTCCGTTCCGTACGAAAGTACTTTATAGACCACGCCAAAACGACCATCTTCGCTTGATGTTTGGTACTAGTTTATATAGATATCACACCGCCACATACCCCCATGCCAGTGATTCGGCGAACATACGAACCATATTCGTGGCAAGCATGTGAGCAGTTGCGTCACTTTTGCGAGTTGCATCGCTTTGTGGATTGCGTCATTCTAGCGTGACGGCTTGAGAATTGCGTCATTTGTGTGGGACGGCTTTGTATGATGGCTTAATTGCGTCATTTGTGTCTGACGGACTAGTTGCTTTTGCGGTGGATAGATGGTGCCACGACTGCGGCGCGTGAAGGAGCGGTTCTTTTACACGGCCATGGTCACCAATGTAGAAAGGAAGGATTCGATCTGAGTACCTTCCGTTCCGAATGAGAGTACTTTATCGATCACGCCAAAACGGACGTCATCGAGTAGTGTTTGGTACTAGTTTATATAAATATCACACTGCCACAGGCCCATCATTTGGTAATCATCAACTGCATACATCCAATGGGTGATAACTCACAAGAATGGGTGGAACAAGACAGCTGTACAATATGATGGGAAACGAAGATTTCTTGAGCGTTATGGGCTACATACGATCTCGCATTATGTTGTTGAAATTTAGCCTCTGGTAAGCTTTCAAATTATAAGACGAAAACAGACTACAAAACTTTCGAGACTGTCTATGCATGTTGAATGTACTGGCAATGTGTAATATAAAGTGTGGAAATAAATCCCAACTGTGCCCTGCAAATCATAATATAGGATGAAGGACCAGATGACGTTGCATGATACAAGAGCCCTGCATCCTTCCGTAGTGTCACCAGACTTGGATACTTGGTGTTTTAATCATAATCGAGATTCTTCGAAAAATACATTATTGTGCCATTTGTTTGCCCATGTCCTGCGTTCCACGCAGCATTACAACAACATATACCTGAAGCATACTGCACACAAATATAAATTCTTTAAGAGACATTTTGCCAAAGTTCTCCACAACCTCAAACTGTACTGTTTGATATGAATTGATGTGTGGACCATAGATTTTGCATTAAATCTGTTGAAGCTAAAAGTTCTTATATTGGCATGGTATAGAAGTTTAGAAAGAGTTAGGTACCAGTTCAGGCATAGTTGTCGGATTTCAAAATTACGAGGTCCTTTCACAATTGCCTTTTTATAGCTTCAAAAATACTATGTTAATATACAAAAATATCAATTAACTGAAAAACATTTTTGTGGATTAACAGATATTAATTCTGAATAAATTTTTGGTTAAACCTATCTGTTAAGGAGTTAAAAAATTTGTTTGTACGATGTTGACCTCTTTATTAGATTTATTGAAGCTCAAATTAATTCAAAGTGTAGGAGTAGCTGAAATGAGATTAAAAGCATATTCCGGAATGAGTCAGAAATGCTTTTGAATTAGTTTATAGAATATTGAAGGATTAGAACTGATTAAGGAGGCTTAAGAAGACAATACACTAATGAAGCTATTTTTATCCATCCTTCCTTCCAATAAATGAACTGATTGTTATCTTAAATATTATTAATAATTTTATTTTTTATGCTTGGTTGAGAATGTTGAAAGCAAGAAGAATCATACCTTTAGGATCTTTATCATATTCTTGTTTTGCGTTGAATATATCCAAATGCATACACTAAAGTATTTATAATTTCTGATGCTTGAAATTCCAGAAGTGTCCGTTATTTGGATGTATTAGCAGAATATAAATAAATAAGCTCAAGAATATGTAATCAATATTGAACGATTAGTATAATTTCATATGTTATATTTTGATGTTTATCATTAACAAAATTTTCCTCATCTCAATATATTTCGAAATTACGCGAGTAGGGTTGTTTTATTATTTTACAGTGTAAATTAGATTAACCCTTTAATGACCAAGAAAAAATATTTCCCCATTTTAAAATGGATGACTGTCGTATTTAAATATAACCTTATCAGCATTTTTTTTATTCTGAATGTCAAAATAGAACGTATGCCGAACTCAATTATGGAAACGAGAACGCTTAGAATAAAAAAAAGTAATATATATAAAAAAAATTAAATCAATACCTATTTAGGTCAACAAAGAAAAATATTATTTTAGTTACTTTTTATTCACTAATTACAATTAGTAATATAAATATGTATGTACATATGATAGAATCACAATATTAAGAGGCAATTTTTTTTCTCCCATATAAAATTTAATTAATGAATTAATATTTGAAAAAAACTGTATTAACATCAAGTATCATCCTCTACAAGATAAAAACAAATGTATCTGAACTTGAGTGTATGAATATAAAGTATTTTATAAACGATTAAAAATTTGAATAAGATATATAAATGTATATAGAAAAGAGTGAACTATATAATAGTAAGAGTTGAAAAAGTAGTATCAAATCAACTGATCAAATGGTGCGAATGATAAAACATTCGCGAGCTGTATTCTCGATTCTATTACCTTTTTCAGTTAAATGTGTCGTATAATAATATATTACCGTGTTTTCTCTTGTTTTGCGTTATTTGGAAAGGATAATTTTGAGCAATAATAAAGTATATGTGATCAAATGATGACAAATATCTGATAAAGCTACGCATTGATCCAAATAGAATCGACACTTTGATCCAAAAGGACTACACACACATTTCTATTTATCAGCGGTCGGGCACCTATGGCGCGCGTGCCACACACGCGTATGACCGCATGTCACAAGTTGCACGCAGTACAACTCTCAATGGCACTCAACATTACTGTACAAATTTGTTAATATTTGAAGAGTTGGAAGTTAATAAATTTGACAAACATCTTCGAAATTATGAACATTTATGGAATTACAAAAAATCTGAAAAATAACTCTAAATATAAATTTACAGCTGTTTTGTAAATTATTGAATGTCATTGCTGGGGAGATTTAATTATATGAAAAAAAAATGCATGTACTCTGCTTTCCGCTTTTGGTTCTATATATCTAAGTAAAAAAAATCTCATATGAAAAATATTTCGAGTCCGTAAAGAAATTGTTTAACAATTGAATGCTCAGAATCGTGTCAAATTGAAAGTCACACATTATACCCCTAATTTTGCGATATGAAGTAGAGTGGTGCAAGCACTAGGTTAGTATTAAAATTTTTATTTATCTTTTTATCTGACTGTAATGAAAGGGAAATACTTATATTTTACGTTGTTTATTTCTTAAATATGTTTAAAAATACATAATACATGTACAACTTTAAGTTGTGGTTTTTTTTTTTGAAGAAAGGGTTATATATTTTATGTAGTTTATTTTTATGTTACGAAATATCTTTAAATAATGCAAAATTAATATTGAATAAAACTGTAAATTTAAATTATTGACTTCCATTCTCTCTTCATGCGTTATCAGGGGAATAGAATTGTTTCAAAATACTCTACTGTGTAGCACACTGAATCGTATTGATAGATAGTTTTGGCACGCCTCAACTAAAAGGATGCCGACCCCTGCTATATATTTTTAATGTGAGTTTTATTTGCTTTACGACTAAACATACTAAAATAAACAATTGCACACTAATATTTACTCTTAACAACCTTGTGGTCATATCAAGTTTATTTAAAAAGATCGAAAAAGTTGCAAAATATGACAAGAATTCAGCCCGCTATCTAGAAGGGCTAATAATGTACATTAAATCTGTCGAAGCTTAAAGTTCTGCCATTGGCGTGGTGTGGGGATTCTAGCTCTAGTGTCGTGATCGTCACTTGACCGTGGTTCAAAATTACGAGGTCTATCGCCAGTAGCCCTCGTGTTGCTTTAGAGCAGGGGTGTCCAACACGCGGCCGCCAGTACGTAAGTTGCGGCACACAGTCTCTTTTTTAAAAAAATTTAAACATCGGGTTTTTAAATTTTTTTCATTTTGAAATTTATTTGAGGGGCGATTTATATATATATATATATATATCTACAATGTATTTGCCTGTTACCTGTTCTTGTTTAAAAATAAATCCTTTTTGATAATCGAAATGTCCTTTAGATTAAAATAGATTTATATTTTATCAAACAGTTATATTTGACTTTTCCATAATAAATTACTTTTTAATAAATTCTGAATTGTGCATTATGCATATCCTTTACTATGGATGGTACATGATTCTCTCTGTGTGCGACTTTCATTTCTCCTCCTCCTTTTCTGTTTGGAGAGCCCAAAAAGCAAGAGGCAGGCAAAAGATGTTTTTTTTTTAAGTTTAAAAAAATATTCAGGATGGTTAAGATATAGGGCAACGTATACTTAATCGTTTGCGCGCGAATGGCAGCACTATCAAATTTCAACAATGAGTAACGAAAGATCAATTCAAAAAGAACACCGTAATTTTTAAGAAAATGGCAACTGTAATATTTTAAACATTATTTGATTATTGCATTATTATATGTAAACATTATTATATTATCTATGTCTGTATACATGAAAAATAAGGAAAACAATTATAATAGTTCATTCTGTTTTAAATTTTCACTCAATAAATGTTTTTTTTTCTTGTTGTTTCTAAATCTGATATAAAGGTACATATTTTTATGTGCGGCTCGCGAGATTATAATGTTTTTCTGAAGTGGCTCGCGAGGTCATTTGGGTTGGACACCCCTGCTTTAGAATGTGACGTTCATAAAGCTCACTCACTCACTAACCAGAATTCAGACAGAGTACCCCTGGAATTCAAATAGAACCTAGAATTCAATATGATGGTGCTATACTGATCTGATTTGTTTCATTACATTAATATAAAAATTGCTCTAATGCAAGATTGTTGATGAAAAATTTGGCGTTTCTTCCGATTAAAATATAATGATTTACATTTATTTCTAAACATCGAGGATGAGGGATTTCTTTTCTTAAGGAATGCCAGAAAAAGTAAATAAATCACTAACCGATAAACAAACCAGATCGAAAATGGCTAACAAGCCCTGAGGTGTACTGTCCATCACTTTCCAATCCAGTCCCTTGACAGCCTGTAAGCTCCCATTTCAGCGAGACGACTAAAATTCGCACAAGTCCAGTTTAATTGATTGTGGAACCTAATCAATCGGAACATGCTGAATAGGTGAATCACTGCTGGTCAGAACTGTCGTCGGTAATTCAACCACGTCTCCACAAGTGACGAGTAATTGCAAACAACCGCGTTCCTATCCCTGGTGGAGGGTCATTCATTCGTGCCCTCCATAACGATTGAAATATTGTCGAGGGTTGAAGTGTGGAATGAATGTTTCCGCCAAGATGAACCTAATGATGCTGGCTATAGAGGATGCAATTTAAGTTGACGCTAAGTTTTGGGATAATTAAGATAGGAATGATGGGGAACTTAAAATTACAGTGATGATGATTTCAAACTTCTGAAATGAATTTCGCAATTCATATGAAAGATGACGGAAGAGTGCTGTAATTTGTTTTTTTGTCAGGGTACAAGATTCATCCCCATCATTACAAGGAATACTTAGAATCTCAATTAACTTTAGATTTAATATTAAGCATCTCTCATTATTCATACAGGCTGGCCTTATGCGGAAAATAATTTTTTAAAAAAAGATCATGATTATGAATAAGCATATGTGTTTGTAACATTTTTTAAATACAGTCGGATCTCTATTGAACGAAGTCGCTGAATCCCAAAAAAAGTTCGTTATAGGGAAAATTCGTTATATAGAGGTTCATCTTTCAAAACCACATAAAACAAATTTTACATTGATAAACACACTATTTATTAGAAAAAAATAATTATTCACATCTTTTTGTAGATTAATATCTATTTATTTTATATATCTTACCCATCAAAAAAAAAGAATGAAAAATTACAAGGAAAACACGAAAAAAGAATGCCGAGGTATACACTGTATTTTCAACATTAAGAAATTAATTTTGTATTAAAATTAATGAATTTTAAGGATATTTTCTAATTTAAAGCATGCAAGTAACTTTAAACATACAATATTTTAGAACATTAAAATTTGTCGAAAATGTTTCTAGTGAACTCGACCATGGGGGTTAAAGGTTGCACTTCTTTGAGGAAACGCCCAGAGTTCTATTGCTCTCGGAGAGTTAGGCACCTAATAAAACTAGTTCAAGATTTATGACCATCATAAAATGCTTTAAAAGAGAGAATGTCCAGAAATACTTAAATATATAGAGAAAATAATTGAATCACAGATAAAAAGTTCGTTATATAGAAAATATACTTTGTTATTGAAAGGCTGTTTTACGAAGAAAATAGAGAAATGTTCTTGGTTCCAAGAAAAAATTCGCCATACAGAAAAATTCGCAATATAGAGGTTCGTAATATGGAGTTTTGACTGTAACTAAAAATTTAATGTTGGCATTTATAATACAAAATTGTTTAACACAAAACTGAGGGGACAGAATTTCAGGGCTACCAGCTTTCATTTTTTTTTATTCGAAATAAAAAAAATTCCATCAATTACACTTATTCTTTCTAAGTTTACATTTATTAATCTTATAATGTTCCTTTTCATACTTTTTACAGAAATTTTCTAAAGTAAGGATAAAATTGATTTACAATTCGATATATCACAACAAAAACTATTCAATTAAAAAAAAGAATGTAATAAAATGTCTGCGCATCGGTCTTTTTCAATACTTAAAGCCTCTAAGATTTATTTCGAGAAAAGAAAGAAAGAATTTGTAAGATTTCGAGAGCAGTTTTATTAGGAGAGAATAAACTGTGTATTATGATACGTACTTCTCATTTTGTTTGCCTCCACTTCTCAACTTACTTCCGGAGGCTGAGTTTCAATACTTCATCATTTGACACTTGAATGGCAACTCTCTTTGATCACCTCGAGTACTGAGACATATTCACATTTTTAAAGAAGGAAGTATTAAAAGTGTTTGCGGAGTCTTTTATTTTCTAACAGTTTCACGATCTTCAACCGAATGTAGAGTGATGTCAAAACATTGAAAAGAATTCACAAAAAAACAACTGACAATCATTGTGTCTCTCAGTTTCCTAAGTATAATGTATTGAAATTTCGAAACGCAATAAAATATTTTAAAAGCTTAGTATTTATGAAAAGCTGCTGAAACTGATTCTAAAGTCATCTTAATATACAAGAAAGGTTTACGGAATAGCAATAAATATATTTACAATGAAAATAATTAAGATTTCTTTAATATATTTTATGTTGAAGTAATTCAAAAAAAAATTTATTGTAAAGTTATTTTGTAAATAACTGCTCATAAAATATTCATGTAGTTTTTTTGAATTCTTAAGTGAAACGAATATCAATTTTTTTGTTAAATTATATCTGAATGTTAATTTCCATCTTTGTCTCAATAATTTCTGTGAAAAAGTCATTTAAAAATTTGCTGTTAAAAGTAATACGATGCTTAAATCTTAAATTCAAGTTAAGCCTTTATATATATATGATAAAATTACTTATTATTATTTAATTCATATATAACTCTAGTGTCACTAAAGTTATGGTAGTATGTAAGCTCTCTTTTTAATTTTTATTTCTATTCTTTTCATATTTTTGTTAAGTGCTACAATTCAGCCATTCCCATGCTTTGAATTTACATTTGGGTCCAGAATCTGGCAATAACTCATTTATTGTACTTAGATTTAGAGCGAGCTTTGCATCTTTGAGAGCAATTTTTATGTAAGTTACCTTTGTCTTGAAATGGATTTAGACATTCTATCCATTTTTTTCTATAGGTTTTTGCTCAGTGTTATTAACATAAAGGGGAAAGATTGGCTGACCCCAAAACATGTTCAAATCCACTTTTATATAAATTATTTTATATATAAGCTGTCCTAAGTCAGCAATGTTTATAATACTGCAGCATTCATTTTTTTTTTTTTTAGTTTTAAATTTTAATTTCTCATATATGACCTTCAATATATGGTTTTCATGCAATCTCAGTATTTTTCGGTTTTGATTGATAAATGTTCATCTCTCATTTGTAGAGAATTAAGACTATATATATATATAGTAAAGAAAACTAATTGTCCGCTTTGTATCAATAGACAGTACGAATCATATTGTGTGTGGGGAGAGGGGAGTGATAGCATAATGTTTGGTTACACGTGCAAATTTTTTGTTAAAGTTTGTGACGCGGATCTTTACGCGACCTTCACACTAATCCTCTTGGGGAATCTTTGGACTAGTATTCGCGTTAATTCACAGCCATCCCTCTCAAGAAAAACCCTGATATGGAGATTAGTTCGATTATATAAACCACGGTTTTTTAATTGTAAAGAGAGAAGGAGCTGAGAATCTGTTGCGGCATTATGAAGGTGAGATTTAATTGATTTACACAACTTGAGTTAAGAACGGAGTTTGCCACTATTAAATTAGTGGATTGGAAATTTATAGTCTAAGATTGATTTGGTTAAATTGAACTATTCGCTTGCGCTTGTTCACTTAGGGTTTATTGCTTTCTTTATATCACTACTAAGGCGTCCTCTTGTGGTTTAACTTGTGGTTGATTGGTGTGCTCTTGAATAATAATAAATAATAATCATTATGGAAGTTTCTGGTCATATTTGGTTCCCTCCCACACCTTTAGGTAGGCAGGACGGTGAGGGAGCGACTTCAGGGGGATCCTATGAAACAAGCTTAACTTTACTTCACTGCTCTGACTGCTTTAGAAAACATACTAATTTCCCATTTTTCTCAATTAATTTCTCATATTCCTTATTTTTTCTCTCTCTCTCTTTCAGAATTTTCTTAGTAGATAGGGAATCCCGAGGTACCCTAGTGATCTTTTTTCCTTTTCCCAAGGGGTGCACTCTCTTTGGTAAACGCGAGTTTCATGAACCCGGGGTACCCTAGTGATCCTTCTCTATTTTAGACCCTCTTTCTCGTCATTCAATTTTCCCTTTTCTTCTTTTCACGTCGAGATCAGATTTTCACGTTGAGACCACAGATTTTCAGGGCAGAGGTACCAGTACGAAGACATGGTGTCCGCTTGACTCGACTTCGTATCGGACACACTCGTCTAACACATAGACATTTGCAGCTAGGAGAGAGACCCCCGTATTCGACTTTTTGTCAATGTGACCTTTCCATTTTACACTTTTTAATAGAATGTCCAAAATATTCATCTAAAAGAAACACCCTTTTTAAAACCAATGTTTTAACTTTGACTGATTTGGTTGGGGAAACTCCCCATCCAAACCTTTTTGCATCTTTACGCTCAATTGATGTTTTACATGAAATATAATTTTCTTAAGGATTTTATTGTACCATTGGATTCTCTTTTCTTTTCTTTTTCTTTTTTTTTTTTTTAAAAAAAAAGGAGATATTTGTAAAATTTTACATTTATGCATTTTTAAATACTTTGCTCAATTTTATATCTTTCTTCTGACATTTTAAAATACATTTTTATATTTATATATATATTGTGTTTATATTTTTAAAATTTTAATATACTAATGAATGCGTGGTGCAGTATAGCCAAACTTTGCTCTTGCGCCAAAAAAAATCAACATTCAATCAATCAATCAACTTAGTAGACAGGGAGGTAGTAGGATGTTTAGTAGTTGTGTAGGATATTTAATTTGTCCACCATTTCTTTTATTTATTATTATTATATATGAACATTTTAAAAAGAACTTAATTCCTTAAAATTCTATAAGAATTAATTTTCACAAAATCATAGTACAATCAGATAAAATACCGCATTGCAATCTCGTACAATACAACCATACACCAGGGTATTCACCTAAATCAAAAGAACATCTCGAAGGTCTTCTAGGGAAAGCGTAGCTTGATGAGAAACAAATTGCATCATTGTTACTTTGCCCACCGAATCATTTTGTTCGTGATAGGGAATCCCTTGAGGATGAATCGCTGAGTTGTGTTTGGCTCAAGTTACTTTGCTCTAAATCCCTCCGATTGATCCGTATAATTTATCTCATTGTAGTATAATAGTGACAAAGAGTAAGGTCCAGAAACTTAGCAGAAGGGTTCAACATGGTAAATTTAGGTAATGAGAACTACTACTGCTTAAGCTCAGATAAAATTTATTTGATTATGTCAGGTTAAAAACATACATTTTTGGTTTGTATGTATGTATGTATGCATGATAGAAAAATATTAAATCACTTCTATCTTTTCTACTTTTTAAATATATTATTTCCTATTATTTTCCGAATAGATATAAGTTTGTTATAAATACTTATCATTATTTTTCCCCTTTAGAACTCATTAAAATTTGTCTCGATTACTAAGGTCTTTTGTGATGTAAACTGGATAAGAGAGAGACGTTTTCACATAACTAGGTTAATTGATATTTAGTAAAACTCATATTCTATGTTATTTCTAATTTTTGTTAATAATAAGTGTCAGTACTTCTAAGCCTTTTTAATTGTTAAATGGTTAAATGTGTCTGGTATAATATTTTCATTTTTTTTTTTTTTTTTTTTTTTTGCTATTTTTTGAAGGAAATAAATGCACTCAATTTAACATTTTAAAATGCATAAATATAAGTAAATAATATTTATATGTACATATATATGTTATATATGGAATCAAGTCACGCGTCATCACTTAGCAAAATTAATGCCATGTGTTCAAGTAAATTTAATATTTCATTAAGATTTATTATTATTATTTACTATTCTTTTGAATAAGCTGTAAAAATATTCTCTCCCTATACATAGAAATATTACCTTTCAAGATATATGTGTCTTTGGCATTAAAAAGCGTAATATATCTTCAACAGTCTCTTTATTTTTTCTTTATTGCGTCAACCAATGACTGGCATGAATTTTATGCATGTGTAACATCATTTCTTGATTGTTTTTATTTAATAAATTGCATAAAATACATTTGTACTTAGTTTTAAAGAATATAATCAAAATTCGGAACACTTATTTTTCAAGTAAAATATTTACCAATAATTAGCTTAGTTTAGCAAATGGGTATTGTTTATGTATAAGTTTATCTTACCCCATCACTAAAATATAGAATAATAAATAAACAAGGACAGAATAATTACAGGACAGTGAAACTATAGTGTCACATTGGTTTTAAGGCATTCCTTTTTTTTCAATTAAAGTTTTAGAATTCAGATCTTATATTTCATTACTAGGTGAATTATTTCAATGGTTTGAAATTAAAAAGCTATTTCTTAAATAACCTTCGAAGTTGAAATGTCTTTGGCTCTAATTTCTATTTTTTTTTTCTCTCTTTTCATTTCCAGTGATTCCCAAGAAAACAACCAAGACCAAACCCCACCAACCATGAGCTCCCCAAAGTCAAACCAATTCGCAATGAGGACCAAGTCTTTACGGGAACGATTCGGATCCAAACGGAGTTATTCCGAAAATTTCAAGGATCCACCGGAGACCGCTACTACATCACCGAGCAAGGAAGGTTGTCGAACCGTTAGGCCATCTCTTCCAATAATCGGTGTACCAACCATACCAACAGACGAAGCCAAAGATCCACAGAAAATCTACAACCCTTACGCGCAGTCACAGAACTTGCTTCAGCAACAACAGAAAAGACAGATGAATGTTCTTAGTGAGCATTACAATCCATTCGCTGTTCTGCCTGAAGAGACCTACTGCAGTGCTCTAGACATTAATAGCCAGGAAGGAGATCCTAGATTTCCATGGCAGAGAGATGCAGCTGTGCAATGCGATTTGTCGCCTGATCCTGATGGACTCAGGTAAAGAAATAACAGTAATTTTTGTTGTTTGTTAAGCTTTTGTTTCAGCAGGAGTAAACACAAATGTTGGGGAAACCCTCCCACAGATCCTCTCCAAAGTCAGACCCTTGAGTCGGTATTCAAATAATGATTAAAACGAGTTGTTTTGAATGAAAAAAAATTATATCACTGAATAAACAGAAAAATATCTGAGAAACTAAGACGCCTACATATGAACTGCATTTTCTAGACTATATAATTGGAGGTTAATTTTACAAAATACTAACTGTTGTTTCATAGTAACTATGTTGTCTTTTTAATTTTTGCTTTTATTCCAGTAAAAGTTTTTTTTCACAAATAAACCCCTCCCAGGTTCATTTTATTTCTGGATTATGGATAAAAAAACATCGATTTTTTTATGCTTAGTTTTAAACATACGTTTCTTTTTAAACATAATTACACCATTCACATACAAAATTTCCTAAAAATTCATGTAAAAAAATCTATTTAAATAAATGAGTAATTTGCCTGTAAAGTTGGCTTTCTGTATGGCGGAAATCATTAGACTTTGGAGTCAATTCATACTAATTATAAATATAAAGCTTAGAATACCTATATTTTATCTTGGATTACAAATTTTTTTTTTACATTTTTTGCATTTACATAAATGATTAGGAAATTATTAATCAAATTTTGATCGTGTATGATAAATTTGAAACACGGTACCACGTAACCCAACATCAAATCTGGACAGCAGGATCTTGCTTCTCTTCTTACCTTCTTCCTTTTACTGTTTCTCTTTGAACAGCAAATAATACATTGTCATGTTGGATTGGATTTCTTTTTTGTTGAGGGAATGTTGTCAACAAAGTGTCTTTCAGACAAGCTTGAGGGAGTGTGCTCATTAGAAAGATGTCCTCTTTTAGCAGAAAATTCCACCGAAAGGTACTTTTCAATTATTCGAAACCATAAAAAGCACATGTAAAATAATTCGGGAAAGACCGATTGCAAATGTAAATTTTCATTTTGCCCGAGCTATATTCTGGATGAGCCAGGATGGTACGTTTCGCCTGCCCGAGCTCAGTTCGGGAAAAGCCGGGAAGGGGTCAAATTATAATAACTGAAAAAATTAATTCTGCATAAAGTTGATTACAACATCAACATTTGAATACAGAGGACCTCCACATCCAATGGGTTTCTGTTTTATTTTGTACCCAAATTACTCCATTGTTCCTGGTAGTAATGCCCAATCAATATTCCTACAAATTAAAAGAATAATCAAGGCCTTTATTTGAATTTTTGTTGCTTCATTGATTGTTTATCAAAACCGTATCTCAAAGCAACACGTTATCTATTGACGACGGAATTCCTAATTGAGGAACGAGGGAATTCGAGTGGCAAAAACGACTCGGGGAAATTATTTCACAATATGTGAGAGTGCTTATTAATATCGTTCTATTAATCAACACGATCTCTTACTTACTTGGAAGGATCGCGCTCACCCAAAGGGTTTTGAACTGCAAACCGAGCCTCCGAGAAGACAATTTATTGATAGACGAAAATAAATACATGTACAAAATGGTCTTCAATGAGGGGCCCTCCCAAAACTCTTCGGAATAGGGGGAAGAAGGCTATGGGTGACTTCGTAATTTTGAGCCACGGCTAAAAGACGAGGACGACTCTTGAGCTTGCAGCCCCTCTGCTGTACAACACCAGCGGGAGTACAATGTGAGATACAGCATTCTTAGCATGAATTAGCCCCTCTACATGAAGGGTCTTCAGAGGAACTAAGTCACTAAATAATGACACACTGGCTATGAGCCCGCGGCCACTATTTTAAGATGAGATCAATTAGCAATGAATATTCTTTAGAAATTGCGATTTATTACGGTATGCACAAATGAAAACTAGGAGCTCCCATTAGTTAGCTTGAAGAGGATCAAATTAGATATTAAAGATTAACGAAACAGGCATGGCAGTAAATAAACCTTCCGCATGTACAAATCTACATTGTTTATAGACTAAAGACCAAATATCCCAATTAATAGACTAGTTAAGAGAACACTGGATGATAGAGGCAAAAATTTCCTCTATGATCAGTGACGTAACGGAAAATATCAGAGCTCACCCCTTTCCCCCTGCAATGTCAGGTTTGGGCTCCGTATTTGGCGTCAGTTAGGTTTTGGGCCCCCAGCGATGCGGAGGTGTACGTTACGCCACTCTGTCTAAGACTCTATATGAAACTTATTGACCTATGTAATTGTTAAGTTGATGTTGATTAAGTTATCCGACTAGGCTGAAAAAGTGCTTTTTAGGTGTTTGATGTTTGGTGTTATTTGGGTCTCATTAGGGAAAAAGAAATTAATTATTGAAGAAGAAGGACTAATACATAAAACTAGAGAGTTTTTAAAATCTTTTTATAGCATTTACTTTTTATCTAATTAATAAAAATATTTTTTTTTTAATTCGTTTTTTTTGAAGAATGAACTTTTCATGAAAATTTGTGCCCGAAAAACGGGTTATCTTCTAAATCATCCAATCAAATGCAATGAAATTTATAACATATATGCTATGGGTCCTTCAGGGTGTAACAAACCGCAGGTTTTAAGACAGCTACATTTAATCACATTTTACAGCAATTTTTAGCTTAGAACATGCAGTAATTTTGACGAAAAATCATGACCATCAAATTTAAATGCTAATAAAATATTTATTTCTTAAACTATTTTTTAATCTGCGATTTGTGACATTACAGAGGGATCAAGAAATATATCAATGACGTGTTAAAATTGCATAATGTGCAATTAATTTTTATTTATCAAGTTTTTCTTAACTTAAAAAATTTTGCTAAATTTTCCTAAAATTAATTTTTTTTTCAAAAAAAAGGCTGATACATGTTACTTATTTAATAGTTATGACTTTTTAAGCCTATTTATGTTCTTTAAAACAATAAAATTATTCAGAAAATCAATTTTTGAAAAATTTATCTCCGAACCTAGTCGGATACCTTAAGATATCATCGACTGTAGTAATCAAATAATGATAAAGAAACCAGAAGGAAATTCAGGTAATCCTTTTGGATTAGTGTTGTTATAATTAATACCAAGCACACACACACAATTAAAATATATAGGAATTTACGTAACAACGTTTTAAATTCTAGATCTCCCAAAGCAAATTTCCAATTACGTATTTATTGTGTATTGACATCACTCTTAAAAGTAACACAAGAGCTATTGTCAATGGATTTCCTTATTTTCAACCACAGACAAGTGATGATGATCTAGCCTAGGGTTCAAGGTAACGGACCAGTGGCCAGCATGTCATGAGTTCGAGTCTAATACCGTAGAGAGCCCGCCGTGTAAGGGGTCTATTCACGTTAAATATGTAGAAGCTCAAATGTCCTCCCGTTGGTGTGGTGTGAAAGTTAGGAGAGGGAAGGTGGCAGCTCAGGTGTCATCCTCGTCACTTGACCATGGTTCAAAATTACGAGGTTTGTCGCCTAAAGCCTTCATGTAGCTTAGTTTGACGTTAATATTCACACACTCACTCCAATCTTTCATATCAAGTCAATATGCGAACTTTGAGCCAGGTAAATTTATTAGACATTTTTTATGTGACATCAGGATTGGAACCCATTACCTACCTGAAGTAACACCGGTTATAAATTCAGGACCGCCATCGTTTGATTATCATGTCAGTACTTCCATAGGATGAATATTCTTAGTTTTAATATTATGTGTCATAGTTACACACACAAAGAACGCGCCTCTAATTTGTCTCCTCATTTTGTCAGATTGTGAAATATGTATTTTTAATCCTTTTTTTTTACTTAAAAATGCCTTAAATCATTTTTAAAAACATACTGATATTTTTTTATAAAAAGGAAATGAAATATATGAGATGCTTTTCAGCAGTTTCATGCCTTCGAAAGGTATTTTCCTCGTATAAATGTTACTTTTGTAAAAATATATCAATTTACAAGGTGGTATTGGATTCATATCATTTTATGGAAATTGCGTTTATAAATTTTATTAAAGATATTTTTTAAAATAATCACTTATTAGATTTAGATTTTATCTAATATCTACATTCATTAATAACATTTTTTCTTCAATTATTATCAAAGTCTTTAACTGTAAAAATTAATCTGTCTTTTAATTAAACTTCTAACACACAGAAAATTTTATTTCCCGTTTAAAATATTACAGTTAGCAGTTTTAATTAATGTGAAAATAATTTTGAATCGGAAATTCATGTAATAGCAATTATATATAAAACGTGTTGATATAAAAATTAACTAATTAAATTAACAAAGTAGCTGATTTATTACTAATTAGAAGCAATAAACCGTTAACTATACTAATTTATCTATAAGAGTTAAAATTATTTTTATTAAAACTTGTATATAACCCTTAAAAATATTTTTAAACTTTTTTTATTATTGTTCAAACATTATTTATAATTCAAAATTTAACATTTCAGTTAAAATATATTTAAAATTCGAAAAATTATTTCATACAAGTATTTATACATATTAATGAGATTTTAATTTTTTTTAATTCATTTTTCTTTACTTTGAGGATTGATTTTTTTTATTTTAAATGATTAACTTGTTTTTTAATCATAAATTTAATTAAAATGTTTTGAAGTCGCCCATCTGGTATATTGGTTAGCGACGCTGACTACTGTGCCATAGGATCTAGGTTCGAATCCCGGTGAAGACATGGATGTTTGTAAATGTATAGTGCCTTCGCGACATGAGGGTACTCTAAACAGCCGTCGAGCCGCAAGTCCTCTCGTAAGGTTGGTGGCAGGGGATGAGAGGTGAGGAGGGACCACCCCAATTTTGAGGGGTGGGAGGACCCTCAAAATTGGGGTGGAGCCGAGCTTTATCGTTCTGTTCGCAAGGCAAAGGTCAACGACATTTGTACATCTAGCCCCTTTGCTATGATGAATTTCGCGGGCCTCGAGCAACTATGTCAGACAGGTGGCATTAGAAACAACAACAACAAAAAATGTTTTGAATGGTAGCATAAGCTATATAATATTACTTATAATGACAATTATAGTTATTTTTATTATTTTATAGATATTAAAATTTCAAAAGTAAAGTTACTGTCTTTTATTACACGATTTTGAAAAAACACTGTACGCAAAGTTAGATTTTTTTTTGCACTCAAATAATTTGTTCTAGCATGAATTCCAAGAGATATTAGTGACTCGTACCCTTTGGATGAGATTAATTTGAGCTAATTTATGACAATTCATGATAATAAAGAAGTCGATACTTTTTGGAAGTTGAAGGTGAAGCTCATCTATGAACTGTTTAGCTGATTAAATTCACGAAGGCTTGAAATTTGCTGCAAGTATGGAACAACATTTTATTACTCATGATCCTAACATAAAGAGCGTGCATTAAACTTCCTAAGTTATCTTGTGTATCGCTCTTATATAAAATCAATTTGAGAAACCAAAAAGAGAGACAACCACTATTAAGGCTGTTTTTGCCATATACCACAAGAGCGTGAACTGAACGCGAAACACATTTTCAAACAGAAAAAAATTCCTCAATTTTTATAAAAATTTGCGACATTGTAACTCATGTATTTGTTTATAGTATAGTGGTTTCAAAACTTCAAAATATTTCATAAATAATTAGTTTTTCCTTTTAACATGTAAAGGGGCAGCTCCTTTATCACTACAGTATAGAAGAAAAAATGCGAAATACATTTAATAAAAGAAAAAATGAGTCAACTCGAATAAAAATGAGTAGTATGATAAATGATTCTCTACAGCAGTGTTTTTCAAACTGTGGGGCGCGCCCCCTAAGGGGGCGTGATAACTCTACGAGGGGGCGCGAGCATAATGAAAAGGGGAGGACAAAATTTTTTTTCTAATTATTAAATTCAAATTAAAAAGTTATTAATTCACTAAAAGTAAACAAAATATATTCTAACATAATAAAAAAATTAAATCAACATTTGCACTGTTATAATACACTTAAAAGTGTATCAGCACTGCACAATGTATTTTATAATTAATTAACAATACTAGGTTATGAACAAATTTAATAATTACCAGTGACCCCATGGGCTTGTCATAAATAAAATTTTATTCAAAAATTAACATATATCTTTATAATTTGTACGGTTTATAATTAATCCCTTAACTGCCGATTAAACTATACGTGATTCGCTCCCCAAAGCCACCGTTTTCCACGCAGGCATATGTATGTGATGTATTGGAGGGGGAGGAGAAAAGGAATAAATAAGCAAAAACCCTCTGAAATAAGTAAGTCCTTTGCAGACACTGTCAAGGCCTTTTTGTTGCATTCCAAAGCCTTCGGAATATTTTTATGAATGGCAGTGTACAGAAAATATTGTATTTCGGAAAGACGTATATATACGTCCATGAAAATTAACACTTTGGTTGTGTGAGACGTTTATATACGCCAAAGGCACTTAAGAAGTTACTTACTTAGGAGTCGTATTGTAGCCTTAGCGTCCAAGTATAGTATTACTGAATTCAATACATTGTAATTGTATGGAAGAGTGGCGCGATGAAAATTGATTAAATATTGGGTCGCAAACATTGAAAGTTTGAGAAGCACTGCTCTACAGGATAGTGAAGCCAGAATATTATATTAATGTTTGAGTACCTTTATATCTGAAAAAATATTCCGAATTTGGGTCCTATTCTTTAACATTAGCCGAAAACAGCCTTAAAACTTTATAACAACTGGAAAACCAACAGGGGCCGTTAATAACGAACGAAATTCTTCATTTGTGAATCAAAGCCGAAAGTTGTGCTAGGCATATCTGACACATCTACTGATGATAGCATCTTTTTTTTTTATCCAGTTCATAATAAATTTGCCCGTTTTTTATCAAGTAGGGATGAATAGTTGTTAGTTAGTAGTTTTATTCCATGTTTCAATTTGAATTTTTATACGTTGTATGTACTTATAGACTGAATTTTCCCTTTACACTAATTTTAATTTTTTTTTTGTAGCAGAAATGAATAGTGTTTGTTTTATAAATGTGTAGCATGGATTTTATTATTAAATATTTTCCTAAAAACCAAGCAAACAAAATGTGATAAATGTAAATTTGGGATATATTCCCCAATTTTAAAAAATCGTGTAAGATGAAAAATCTCTAAATATTTTCCCAAAAAACCGCGCAGAAGAAGTAGCGATTTTTCATCTTACACGATTTTTAAAAATTGGGGAACATGTTAACTTCAGAAAGGATTGCAAGAAATAAAGCTATCGTCATTGACGTTCTTCTTTACAGCAATTTTATTGGAAAATATCGCTCACATTTTATCCGCTGAAATGTATTTGAAAAATGACAGGAATTTTTTTCATAGCGCAATCATCACCGACAGACGAAAGATTGTCGGACGCGTTCAAGCAAACCCGGTGTGCTGCTGATGTCAGCTGAAGCGACGATGATCCGTGCCATGAAGTCCAAAACTGTAGTCTCATAAAGGTGTCTCATACACAAGCGGTTTCAGGTTGCTCTAGAAAAGGAAATCAAAAGGATTCAGGTCCGGGGAGCATAGAGATCAAGCAATATGTCTGCAGTGTCCAATCTATTTCCCGGAAATGTAGCATAGAGGTGGTTATGTACTGCATTCGAAAAATCTGCTGGTGTACCATCATGCATGAACTACACGATGGTACACCAGCAACTCTGGGAGAAGTGGGAAATTTGCAGACGTGCAAGTTTCTTCAACCCTACCATGGTGCTCTAGATCTCTGCATTCCTTTGGCCACTCCCTTCGTCTGGCTCACCTTCCTCCCGATGGCTACTACCGGGTGTTTCAAAAGTCATGCACATCCACATGGTAATCCTTGTTGCTTAAAAGCCAAAAGAGTTAGTTGAGATTTCCGTCACTAGATGACATCAGGGGCACAATCATATAAAGTTTTGAACGTATCACGCATTAGTTTCAAAATACTTGTTAGTTGTAGTTTACTGAGCACAACGGGAGGTGCATGATGCAAGCAAGAGCAAAGAATAGCCATCGTGGAATTTTATTTCACTATAAAATCTCATTGCCATGTGATAAATGCATTTCAGCAGAAATTTCCAGGTGAAGCAGCACCAAATGCATCAACGATAACACTTTTAGTACAACGGTTCCGTGACACAGGATCGATTGCAGACAGGAATCAATAGGGTAGATCGTCCACAATGAAAATGAAAGCGGCATACGTGGAGATCGCTTTACAAAGAAGTCCATTGAAAATACTGTCCGTCTACATAAACATCATTACGAAACTGATATCCTTGCTGAAAGTGATGAAAGGTACGCGCTTGGTTGTAGCCAGACGGCTGAACGTGTCACACATCACGGGACAGAATGGAAGTTTTAATTGAATTTTTCGATGATCGTGTCATTTCGAAAGGACTTTGGTCACCTCTTTTACCGGACTTGTCAATTCGTGATTTTTTACTTTGGGGATATTTGAAAAATTGCACCTTCAGGAATAATCCCCATACGCCTGATGAACTTAAGAGTAACAACCTTCATGCAATATCGGATATTAATTCTCACACACTTCGTAAAGTGTCAATTAATCTGTTAAAATGAGTTCGGTTGTGTGTCCAGAAAAAGGGACATCATTTTTAACATTTACTGTTATTTTACCATGTCTGATACCTGACACTAAGGATAACCGCTCAACCTTTGTTTGTCTTTTATTCTGTTTGTTAACATAATTCATCTGTGTGTCTTTAAATCTCAACTACGAAGGTTGATGTGCGTGACTTTTGAAACACCCTGTATTATCACGATTTTCACCAACTAAATGTGTTTTGAGACCCCCTGTTAATTTGTCATCCTCATGCTGCCTGCTACCACTTCTCTGGATTCAGCAACACCCTAAATGTGTTATTTACCTTTAGCTATAAATGTTTATATGATAACTTATAATGCTAAAAATAAAACATAATCAAAAACATTTATTAAAAGACACTGTATTTCCTTACTACCAATGGTATTTCGTTTATTGGCAAATTACTATTGCTTAACCTGATAATTTATTTAGAAATAAGATAAAATTAGCAGCTTTTCAAAAAGTGGGCTACAAGACAACATAAATAAGAATGCATACATGAATTGCTTGTGCACCACTCTTGCTCTCTTCTAAGTTGTATTATGACAGCGGTAACCGAGTGATCATGGGCACAAAATCATGGCCAGCACTGTCAAATCGAAGGTACAAACTCTAGAGTCGTGTAGAGGATCTGATGCACATAAAATCTGTCGAGGCTAAAAGCCCTTCCATTCACGTAGGACAGGAAGTAAGGACAGGGGGTGCCAACTTGGGTGTCATCCTTACCACTTGACCGTGGTTCAAGTTTATGAGGTTTGAGGTTCCGCATCTCGGGAGGGGGAGGGCAAGGCCTGACTGACTCCAAGTACGCATTTAAGCATTTTATAAAACATTAAAGGCAAAACCTGACTTTGCAGAGGGGACCTAACATTCTTCGTTACGCCTCTGAGCTCTCGTGTAGCTTCAGGAGGCGATGTAAATTAAAATTAAATTAAATTATTTTGCATTATTTTTTCAGTAATGATTTTTTTTTTGGAATTGAAATGTTTTGGAATAACTATTTCCGATAAATGGAAAAACATCGAAACTTTCCACATAAACATAAGGAAATTGTTATAATTTCATGAATTTAACCAGTCAACTGTGATTGATGAGTATACTCGTCATAGAGAAGTTGCAGGATGTTGTGTCATGACGAGTATGAGCGTCAAGGGTAAAAAGTAGTGACCATTGATAATTTATGTAAATTTTATTTTTTTTTTGAGAAAAACAAAGCATATTCTCAAATTTCAAGATGTAAAACAAATAAATAAAAAGTTGAAAAATTTAAGATAAACGCAGACGCGCGTTCCCATATGCACCGGCTGAAACAACATATAAGTTCACATAAAGAATTTATTTATATTCGGTGATAATGTTTTTTATATGTTAGCCTAAAAAGTGCAAAGGCAAAAAGTCAGAAAGTTGATTTATATAATAGGATTCCTACAGGTAAGGTCAGCCATGCGAACAATAACCTTTAAATTTTTATCTTTATAAATATTTAATTCTTCTTGTATTTTTTCGAGTAATATGTATGTAATATATATTTATGTTAAACAAATAAATAAGTATTAGTAATAAAATGGGTAATTTTATAAATTAAACCCATCTTTATGATTCAATATTTTAACAATGACATTTACTGTGTGGTTTACGGGTATATTCGTCATCGCTCGATTTTCGTGGCACATATAATTGCACACTTTCAAACGGGGGTGCCGTATAGTTAACTGGTTAATACTTATTTTTAAAGATTCAGTATCCTCACTAATATTATAAACGCGGCGAAAGTTTGTATGGTTGTTTGTTATTCTTTCACGGAAAAACAACTGAATGGATTTTAGTGAAACTTTACAATAATACAGCTTATACATCAGAATAATACATAAGCTATAATTTATAAAGATAGTGTGTGAAGTTTCCAAAATATAACTATAATTGTCAAGAAAGTAAGAAAAAAATCTGTCATCTGCAAATAAGCGACAGCATATATTTATCTTTTTTTGTGAGAAACAAAACTTTTCCTGTTTGTTTTGTCTACGCCATGCCTCAGTGCATGCTCACTTTTAATTTATTCCTTTGATCAGTGTAATCATTATTTTTTTTTATTTTATAATAAAACTAAATTTCGAAGGAAATGGTGGTGGCAAGATTTTAACATAAAATAAATACAACAGAAAGTAATATTAACGTATTACACTTCCAGATATAAATTATTTACCCTATTTTAAGCGTTCATTACACAAAATTTTTAACAATGTGTTATTTTTACTGAGCAGAGATCAGCTTAGGAAGGTGTTTGCAAAAATCGACTGACAAGAGAGTTACGGGAAGTTATAAATAAATAAAAAAATTTCTTTTATCAGCTATTAGGTCTACAGACTTAAAAAAAACCATATTTGTTGAATTTTATGTTCAGCAGAGATCTTCACGTAAAATAAAATCATTAAAAACTTCTTTATCCTTCAATCTGTATCTGTATTGTTTAATTTTTCAATTTTCCGTGCGAAGAACGGGTATACCAGCTAGTATGCAATAATCATAAGTTTCGTAGCTTTAAATCACTTCGCGGGCTTTGCAATTTCCAAATCAAGTAGTGGAGAACTAGTCCGATTTCCAAGTCAAATAGAGAGAACGTGTCCGATTTCTTGAAACTATCCATCATTTGGGGTCATAGGATACTCTTTAAACAGAAAGTTTTTAAAGCTCTCATTTCATGATGTGTGGTGTAGAATTTTCAGAGTGAGGTATCGACCCTTTCAATTGGCAGTAACTGAAACCGAGATATTTTTCCATTGCTCTCGAATGACGGGAATTTAAAAAGAAACAAAATAATAATGATAATAAATCTTTACAAATTACAAAAATCATTCATTAATTTTTAAGTGTATTATTATTTCACTTAAAACATTTTGTAAGTGATTACGATAAATTTAAGGTAATATTTAGAACGCATAATAACCACTCATTAAAGACATTAAATACAAATACTTAATTTTAATTGTTTATGTCTTTTATCTTTTTTGAATTTATGCTGAAAAACAAGAAGTTTAATTGGTACTTACTAGGGATTTTAATATCGGACTAAAAGTTCAATACCAGTATTCGGTATTTTTAGTTCTTAATACCGGGATACCGGTAGTCGAAATTTTAGAAAAAGAAAGAAAACACGGGGTTTTCTTTGTTTTATTTGCCAGTTTTGTTTGAGTGTAACTATCACAAAAAATAATTTGTAACTTACAAATTATAACGGTATATAAAAAATCACTCAAAAAAGTAAAGGAACATCTTATTTATCTAAATCACAAAAAAGTGTAAATATCACTATTCAGTCTGTGGTACTATTACAAATTTTTGAAATGTGATCTTAAAAAACATATTGCATCTATTGTACTGTCATTAAGCCTGGAACGTAATATTGTGCAAAAATTACCAGCTTTCGAAAACGCTCTTTCGGCATCTACGCTAGTTGGTGGTACTGTTAGCAATGCAGGATATACTTTTAAAATGCGTGATATCCTCATATAAGCAATGAAACCAAACCGAAGTATTACCAACTGATTTTTGATGTTCTTTTAAGTTATTCTCTCTTATTCATTAATATGGGTCATTATTTATGGGTATATATATGTAATGAATCTGAAAAAAATTTTGAACCCTAAAATATTATATGCAATTACAAATATGAATAACAAACTCACCAATTTAAAAAATATCGAAATATTACGCACTTTCTTCACAATTACAACTTTGTTTTGTCACAGATACGAATATCAGACTACGCATCCTGCGCGTGTGCAGTATCGCCCTGAGCTATAATAGGATAGTTATGGCCTGCCTTCTTGGATAATTAACATATTTTATCACTACTCTCGATTGTAAGGTGTAACTTTATATTCACAGTCTAATTAATTTCGCCCGTTAGGGAGACATAAAAACAAAAACATTTACTATTTTACTATGTTGGCGATCTCTGAACATATAGAGAAGACAATTTTAAAAATTTCTAGTAAATACCGAAAAACCATTTTTTTAAACTTGTGAATATCGGTATTACAAAATTGCCCAAATGGCTCAAAATACCGGTATTCAGTATCACGGCATTGCAATCCCTAGTCAGTGGCGTAACGTACACCCCCGCAACCCCGCATCGCAGGAGAACAGGGCTCTAGGGGAGCCCTAAACCTGACTACCACCAAGTACCTAACCCTTAGTAAAATCCAACTTGGGAGAGACCCAACAGTTGACTTCGCAGGGAGGGGGGGATGTTCTCCGTTACGCCACTGTCCCTAGTACTTACGGATTATCACAACCTATTGGCGACATTATATGAAACGAAGCATATGATTGCTAATGTAGCGCGTACGACATATAGATAATCGGGGTTGCCAACTTGGCAAGTTATTAATAGAGTTGTTGAGATTGCTGCGATAATACGTAAGTACCGTAAAATTTTATCATTCAACCTGAGTATTAATGAAAATATATTGTCAATGTTTATTTCATTTTTAAACGTAACTAACATGACACAGAGAAACCCAGTTCGGAAATCCATAGCCTAAAAAATTATAGAATTTTTGTGAGCTTGAAATCTTGTATTTTTCGGTTAACTATTTTAAAAGTGAGAAATCACCTTTCAAAATGAGAGAGATCTATACTTAGTTATCTTTCTTCATTTACAGTAATAGTACACACATTTCAATATTTTTTTTCGAGTTTTATTTTAATGTAAGTGCATCCATCTCATTTCACGAATCACTCATAGGTTTTCAGGATCCTACTTGTTTAACAATGCATGGATAGTTTTTTAATCAAATGTACAGATACACAGTGATTGTCTTTTTTTTTGCATAAGGATGGAAAAAAACTCTTTCACTTTCAAAAAATTTATGTCATACATAATTTGCGTACTGTTTATATAAACTCAACTAACTGAAACTCCGTGGCGCAACAGCCCATGAGGGAACGGGCCAACTGTGCCCATCAGAGAATACGTGATCATTGGGTGCTGAGGTGCATGAGCAGATTTCCCGATCAGGTGGTCAGCCTGAAGTGAAACCCCCAGTGTTTTAGTCCCCAAACAAGTTTGGTACTCATTCATCGACCCACTGAAGGGATGAAAGGCTGAGTCGACCTTGCCAAACCCAGGGATAGAACCCGAACCTGTGGTGTGGAAGCGCGGTTGGCTATTACTTGGCCACTGGGACTCACTGTTAAGATATTATGTAATAATCTGTATATATATATATAAATAATATGAATTCCAAAAGTATTTAATTTAGAGCATTATAATTGCGTATTTAAATGAAATTTTATCAATAATAGGATCAAAGTAAATTTACATCAAAATGCAATATTCAAAAGTTACTAACAACTAAAAAGCATCGTCTCATTCAGTCTAAGAAAATTTAAAATTAAAGAGTCAAAACGTTCTTTCAGACGAAAACTCTGCTGATAGTAAAAAGTTTGTCCAATTTTTGTGTTTCGAAAATCACACATGATTGAATATAATGACAAAAAGGTTTATATTTATAGAAATTATTAGCATTTTTATTTGCTTAACATCTCTGATATTGTTTGCTTGTGCAAAATTTCGTGCATTTAAAAAAAATTTCATTTATTTCACTGAAGTTCATTGGTTTTCTTTTTTTATATAAATGTATCGTTTGTAAGAAAAACAGTTTTTCGTAAAAAAAATAGTTCATAAGAATAAAGAGAGAAAAGCAATCTACATACGATTTTTTTCATTTAATTTTAACATTTAACATATAATTTATGGAAGAAATTTGTGAAATATATGTCCGGGTTTTACTAAAAACAAATGATTACACTGCTTAACAAATATAACCAGTGATCAAGAAAAAGATACGTCAATCATTTTTAAAACTAAATACATTACGTTGTGTAAATAATATAAATACCAAATAAGAGTAACTTGAGTTATCATAAATGTTTTATTACTCAAACAATTTATACCCAATTGATTTATTAACAGTTTTAGATGTAATTTAAATATAATGTAGTAATGTAAAACATTTTTGTATGAAGATTGGTATTAGTACGAAGTATAATATTTTTAGAGCAATATCCTATATTATTCTCAAATATATTTCGAATGAAATCTCTCTTCAAGATTTGCTTGGACTAATTTAATTATATTTGGATATTTTTCATTGTGTCAAAAAGATTATTTTAGTATCATGTCCATTAATTATTTTTTATCTTAAAATAATTTGATATCTTAAAATAATTAATTCATTATACACTGAAGAGCCAAAAAAACTGGTCACCTGCCTAATATTGTGTAGGGACCCCACAAGCACACAGAAGTGCCGCAACACGACGTGGCATGGATTCGATTAATGTCTAAAGTAGTGCTGAAGGTAAATGACACCATGAATCTTGCAGGGCTGTCCGTAAATCAGTAGGAGTAAGAGGGGGTAGAGATCTCTTCTGAACCGCAGGTTGCAAGACATCCGAGATATGTTCTATAATGTTCATGTTTGGGAATTTTGGTGGCCAGAGGAAGTGTCTAAATTCAGCAGTCCTCCTGGAGCCAATTTGTGGTAATTTTGGACGTGTGGGGTGTCGCATTGTCCTGTTGAAATTCCCCAAGTTCGTCGGAATGCACAATGGACATTAATGGATGCCGGAGATCAAACAGGATGCTTACCTACCTGTCATCTGTCAAAGGAGTATCTAGACGTATCAGGGGTCCCATATCACGCCAACTGCAAATGCCCCATACCATCACAGAGCCTCCAACGGCTTGAACAGTCCTCTGTTGACATGTAGGGTCCATGGATTAATGAAGTTGTATCCATACCCGTACACGTCCATCAGCTCGATTGAATTGGAAACGACTAGACCAGACAACATGTTTCCAGTCCTCAACAATCCAATATCGGTGTTGATGGGCCTAGGTGAGGCGTAAAGCCTTGAGCCGGGCAGTCAACAAGGGTACACGAGTGGGCCTTCGGCTCCGAAAGCCCATATCGATGATGTTTCGTTTAATGGTTCGCACAGTGACACTTGTTGATGTCCCAGCATTAAAATCTGCAGCAATTTGCGGAAGGGTTGTTCCCGTTCTTGCATGATCTTTTTCCGGCCACAGCGATGTCGTAGATTTGATGTTTTATCGGATTCCCGATATTCACGGTACACTCGTGAAATGGTCGTATATGAAAATCCAAATTTCATCGCTACCTCGAAGATGCCATGTCTCATCTCTCATGCGCCTACTATAACACCAGGTTCAAACTCACTTAAATTTTGATATACTGCTATTGTAGCAGCAGTAACCTATCTAACAACTGTTCCAGACACTCGTTGTCTTATATAGGCTTTGACGACCCCACCGCATACGCATGCCTGTACCAGGGTGTTTTTTTGCTTTTCATTGTATAATTGGTTTTTCAATAACAGA
This sequence comes from Trichonephila inaurata madagascariensis, assembly GCA_019973955.1. Classification (NCBI taxonomy): domain Eukaryota; kingdom Metazoa; phylum Arthropoda; class Arachnida; order Araneae; family Nephilidae; genus Trichonephila; species Trichonephila inaurata. The sequence goes on from BMAV01001100.1 coordinate 85,103, forward strand.
ACTTTTCAATATTTTTTATTATGTGTTTTTCGATAGTGTGTGTGTGTCATATCTTTAAAAAGATTGTAAGATGTATTTTAAAATTATCATACATTAATCTAGCTTACACATTGCATTAATACATTAATGCACCTTGTGTTTAATAAGATCTGAAGATAAATATTTTTAACAAAAAGCATTTTCTATTACCTGTACGATACGATATTTTGAAAGGTAATACCCCTGATTGAAATGTTAGTGTAAAGTAATATAAATGCTCTGAATTTTGTAATAAGTAATTCACTATTGAATTCCACAAAAGAAAATTCTGGAAAATAATCCCGCAAGGTGGCGATTGTCCTCATAAAAGAGCAAAAACATTTATAACAATAGAAAGGAATTTCAAATTTGATTGTTTGCAAGGTCTGCCAATAAAATAAAGTATTCTTATTCAATGTATCTAAAATTGAATGCTTAGCTCTTGCAACTCAGACAGCATTTACCAAAGCATCAAATTTGATTTGCATGCATTTCCAGATAGGGAAAACCTAAAGAAGAAATAGGGAAAATGTCTGCATCATATTCAATGGATTTTATTCCGTTATATCTATTATGCCGAGGCTAGAGATGCCATTACAATGTAATATGTTGCGATTCATGAACTGCGGTGTACCAATCCTTTTCTTTAATTACATATCTAGTTAAATTTTCCTTTATTTTCCTTTTTGATTATGGTCCCCATGTTTGTCTGATCTAAATTTATTCAAATTTCGCATCTAAGGTTGTTTAACTTTTTCTTCTATACCGGAATCATATGTAGTGAAAATCGCTTACCACGAAATTCAAAGGATCTGAAATATTTTTTAGTGTTAAAATAATTTCGTGTTATTGGATATTGCAAAAAAAACAACATATTTTCAACAAAATTAAGTTTATTGCAGCTCCTTTTTTTCATAGATATGTATTTATTCATGTATTTAATAAAAATCAATGCAACAAAAAAAATTCTCAAGAAATTTAGTACAAAATTTTCAATTTTTTTTAAAAACAAAATTATTGAGTTTTGGAAAATAATCTAATATTTTTCTTTGCTTTTTTTCAGCATCAAATTGTTCGATATTGTCCATTTTGTTATTCATTTGACCATTGAAATGTGTGTCACATACTTTTCGTGACGTTTCTCATTTCGGTTGATGTGGGAACAGGAGCTACATTATCCATTTCCTTTTTGTCTCCGGAATCTGCATCAATGATATTGTTACGAAGTTTGTGTAAATGATGTAAATAATGTGTATTTGGATGGGGAAAGCATTTATATTACCCTATGTTATATTTATTTTATGTTAAAATTGTAATATTCACAAGTGATGCAGTCCTTTACGCTATAATGGTGATTCAATGGAAACTTGGCGAAATCTTAACTATAGAGAAAAATTGGCATCATTTTGGCGACCAATTTGGAGACATTGGCGATCATGTTGGCAAGTTGGGGACCCTTTGGATTCTTCTAGAAATTTGTGGAGAAATCCACTAATCGCCAACACGCTCTATGACGCAAGCGGATTTTTCTAGAAGTTTCAGCCAGGCCTGTAAATAGAGATGCTCGCCGAAACGAGAGTCAATCTTGATTCAACCAGTGATTAGTAAACCTGTTTTGACCGCGATTACCGATGAGCTCGGCTGTGCTTGTGACTAATCATTTATATACGCGTATTTTAGACACTTGTAATTGTATCTGAATGCTGTTGAAAGTGAGAAAACCTTCTGAGATTTACTCTCTGAATATTGTTGCTGAGTCCTGTATTTCAAGGATTTGAATGTAGACAATAAATTTGCATCGATCTTATGGAACTGTCATTTTTCTTTGTGACTGTTTTTCATAAAATCTTCGAACCCGGATCTACGTAACAATATTGTTTTTGCTTTGAACAAACTCCATTTATTCGTCTACCATACTTGGGGCTATGCACACATTATCATCATCTACTGCAATGAATACTTTCGATAATACAATAGGACTGTCCAATCAGGCAGGGATTTTCCATACTTTTTTCATTCCCAGAAGGAGATGTTAAGAGAAAAAATGCCTGAAAATACATACTAGTTTGTCGGGACCATTGTGTTATTTCATGTTAACCGGTATTCTCCATTTTAAGCGTTTTCGCATTAAATGTATTTCACTATATTTTCTAAGAGAACAGTTCTTCAAAACAATACTATGTTGAAAGCATTACAAATTTTAAGTGGCTCGTGGTGTAGCCTAGTGCTTATGGGGTCAGTAAATTGTGGCCCACGTGTCACGGGTTTAAATCCTGGTGTCACTGAAAACCTGTCGTGTAGAGAGAGCTGATGCACATTAAATCTGTTGACCTCAAAGTCATCTCGTTGTCGACGTGTAGTAGTATGGAGAGAGGGGTGTTATCTTCGTCACTTGGCCGAGGCTCAAATTTACGAAATGTGCATTATAATGCTGGGGCTGCGGCAGCCCAGTGGTCAGGGTATCGGATCATGGCAGGCATGTCTTGAGTTCGAGCCCAGTACCACGAAACATCCGCCGGGTAGGGGAGCGATGCATGTTAAATCTGTCGAGAGCTTAAACGTCCTCCCGTTGTTGTGGTGTGGTAGTTATAAGAGGGGGTGCCAGCTCAGGTGTCGTCCTCGTCACTTAACCATCATTCGAAATTACGAGGTCCGTTGCCAAAAGCCCTTGTGTAGCTGAACAGTACGACGTTAATATTCACTCACTCACTGTGCATTATAGTGCAATGTTAATTATATCTCTCACTCACTTACATTTCAAATTTTAACTCAGAATATGTTTTTGGTATGGATATACCATCTAAAACGTAAATTATAAAGTGTTAACGTGCTCTAATAACTTACATATTTCTTGTAATATCTGCTTTAATCGCCCATCCGGTATAGTGGTTAGTGATGCTGACTGATGCGCCGTAGGGCCTGGATTCGAAACCCGGAGAAGGTATGAATGTTCGTAAATGTGTAGTGCCTTCGCGGCATGTAGGTACTCTAAATAGTCATCGAGTCGCAAGTCCTCTCGTAAAGTCGATGGAAGGGGAAGAGTGGTGGGTGGCCCCTGACAACCCCCTGGATGTACTCCTTCAAAATTGGGGTGTAAAAAAAGGACCAAATCGTACTGTCATCTGCATGGTTTTCAAAGCTACGGCTAACGACAGGTTTCACTTAGCTCTTTGCTATCATGAATTCCATGGGCCTCGATCTGGTCTTTGCCGATCAAGTGGCATAAATAACTATAGCATAACTCGTAATATTTATAATTTTATAAAATATAAAAGTAGTAAGTTTTTGCAATTTTCTTTAAGCAGTACTTGAGTCCCAATAAGCTTTTTACGATATTTGTTTCCTTTCAATAAAATATGCATTCATGTCAAATTTGTAGTGATGCCGCCATTGGTAATGTAAGCAAATAGAAGCACTTGAAGTTTGATTCAAAACAATTGTGTTTGCATTTTATTATTTAATAAAGATACATTGGAATTCATTTTTGTTGAAAATGATACAAAATTAGAGATGGAGAAAAATTAATCAAATGCATATCTACTTGAATGAAGATATTCTAGAATCGTTTCTGGAAACATTTAAGAGTTGTTTCCATTCCTGAAAGAATTATACTCCCGTCTTTAATTGGTTGCGGTAGCCAAGTAGTTAAGGTCACGAGCTGGTGGCTGACGTGTCATGAGTTCGAGCCTGGAACCGCTGATGACACGACGTGTAAAGATGTTGATACATATTAAATCTGTCGTGGCTCAAATGTCCCTCCGTTGCATTTGTGCTCGATTCGATTATGGTATCCGACTACGTTCGGAACCGTGATTTAAAAAGGTGCATAAATGGATAATTTTCATGATATTTAATATCACTTAGATTAGAATACATGTATAAAATTGCTTTAAGAACATTTTGTGTGACAAAAAAAAATTATTTAAATACAATATTTCGGCAAAAAATTAAATTAGAATAACCTTTTTTTTCAAAATGTTCTCCTTTTGTGAAAAATTCTTCAATTATAATAATATTTTGTCTGTATATAGCTCAGACCTCTGTACAGAGGCTCAACTATGAATTTTGAAAAAATCACATTACTTTCAGAATTACAACCATTTGAAATAATTATCGGCGTTTTTTTCTTTAAATTTCTCTCCTCTGTTGTCGTAAAACATGGATAAACTCACTTCTAAGTTATATATTTCAAAAATTCTAGTTGAGTCTCTGTACAGACAAAATATATACAGGCAAATATTATTATAACTGAAGCATTTTTCACAAAAGGAGAATATTTGTAAAATGGGTCATTCTATGTTCATTTTTTGTCGAAATATTGTACTTAAATAGTTTTTTATTGCAATAATATTTTTAAAACAATTTTGTATACATTTTCTAATCAAAGTGACACTATATATCATAAATGTTATCCATTTATACGCTTTTGTAAAATCACTGTTCCGAACGTAGTCGGATACCTTAAGAAGTGTTGGAAAGCTAAAACCTTATTTTTTTGACAATTCGAGATTTTTATATTTTTCAATTGTATAGATTTTAACCTTTCTATAAAAATACCTTGCTTTAACCTCTAGGGTAATTAGAAGCCCTTAAAACCTATTTTTAAATAATCGTTGAAACTGGACCACACCCATTTGAATGGTGAAAAATGTAAGCAAAATACTTCATTTTTGCTGAAAAGTTGTGAACGTCTGATATAAACCAAAACATGTATATTTTATTGTAAATCGAGCCTTTTATTTGTTTTTTTATTTTTATTTTCAAGCCGATTAGAGAAATCTCATTGTATACATTAAAATCAAATTATCTCAAAATGCAATTTTTGATGTGTGATGTACCTTTTCTGAGAAACTACAGTTCACAGAGGTAAGTAAATTTTTTATGATATATTTATAATGATTGCTAATATATACTGAAATGAGCTTTTTTTGTAAAAAACTCAAAAATGTATTTTTACAAATTTCTTATGTGAAAAATGGGTCAAATTTCGCAATGTTTGATAAATTATTTCATAAATTATTAAAAAATTCAAAATTAGCTAAAAGCTCATTTTATTATAATGAGAAAGGTGTACTTTAATTGTTGGAAAAATTTCAAGCATGTAGATATAACAGATTTTGAAAAAAGGTACATCGAAAACAGCCAATTTAACATTGTTAGTAAAGAGAGAGAGATATAGGTTTCCAACTCCTCTTAACATCACGAGGATATGGATCAGAGCTGATCCTCCTCCCCCATATCTGAAATGTGTTTGGGCTTGATGAGTGGAGAGACCTGAGTGGAAAATATGAGTTTCTCCTGGATGAAACTGAGATGAGGCCATCTGATTGGATGGCAGGAAGAGGCAGAGGGATGACATCAGAGTCTAGGGTGGAGTCTCTTGAGGATTTCGGCCTGAAGAGTCAGATGAATTTAGTACTAACTACTGAGATTTAAAGAGGGAGCACTGCGATTGGATGGTGACTGCAAGTGAGGAAGCTCTCTATTGGCTGCCCTGGAATTGGGGAGATTTTACTGATGGGGTTAAAAGGGGCTTGCCTGGTTGATGCAGCAAAAAATTAAGAGATAAAAATCAAAAAAGTTAAAGATGTAAATTTAGAATTTAGAAATCGTTCACCACCTGCGAATGAACATAATTAAAGTTACGGAGGATTATACGAGTCTAGGAGAATTCTCCTAGGTCTTTAAAGATTCACTGATGACGTAATTTTGAATATCTATGAGATCAAGATTATTGGTATGGGGAATATCATTAAAAAATTTAATAGCTAGAGTTTGAATATAATTTTTGAAAGGTGGAATTTTTAAAGCTTTATAAATATAGAAATTTCTGGTATATCTACCAGGTCGAACAATACGTCTAACGATAGAATTTTGAGAAACTTCAAGAATTTTAATATTAGCATTTGCTGCATAACCCCACACAGGGCAAGCGCAACTTAAAATGGGCCGCAAAACAGCAGTGTAGTGAAGTACCTTATTACGATGCATTTGCTTGGTAGTTTGGAGGGTGCAAAAAAAAAACTCTGTTAACTTATAACACCTGTTGATACAAATTCCAAGAATCAAGAATATTCAAATAGTGAATGCAGACTTTTTCTGCCTACTATTTGTGTGTTTTGCTACGAAACTCCCGTTATTCTAAGTAATTTTAATTCAAAATTAACGAATTCTTGAATGCTCAATATATTTAAATAATAGTAAACAAATTCGTGAAATTTTGTTAGAAAAAAAATTATATTTCTGTTAAATTTTACCTTTGCTATATGATTTCTTATGGGTGAACGCAGACTTTTTCTAGCTAGTGTATATGTTACCGTTAAAGTGTAAAATTCAGTTATTTCATAGAATAACTAGGTATTTAATGAAATAACTAGACAAGTCAAATTATATAATAGCTGAAAATTTCTTACTTTACTTACTTATTCTATGAAATAACTAAGAATAGACAGTTAAAGTAAAAAATAAACAATTTCAATGATGTTTTTTAAATTAATGGATCATAAATAGCTAAAATCTCTCGAAAAATACATTTTATCCCTTTTGCGGATGAATAATTGATAAATAACAAGGGAAAGCAGATGATATAATTTATTAATGTTCATATTAATAACATTAGTTAAACAGAAAGGGGAACAAAGAATATGTCGCAAAAATAGATTATATTTAAATATTATCGACAAAAATACATGCTGAAAAGAAAAACTATTACTTTATGAAAACATTGGGTAAACTTTTTAAAACAAAAATGTAAGAGAATATTTATTTAAATTTTATGAGATACCTTTTTTTTACTTTTCATTATTTATTAATGCAAGGATTGCTGTGATGACACTTTGGCCTGCACTACTTATTATTTTTAGAAACAAGCACGCCTTTTTACCATTACACATTTTTTTACACCAGCACTATTTAAATTTTTGTCCAATACCTCAACTTTGAACTGTTGCAACAGATCAAACGTTGTGTCAATATTTGGAACTTTTTCAATGGAAATTAATTTTCGCTGACATATGTACATATACTGAAATGATATTTAGAAAACAATTGTTTTATTCGGCCATCTCCAATTCCCAATCGGGGAAATCCTTCCCAAAGCAGCTAGAATCGATTCAAAGAACTTCCGAGTGTCATATTTCATACTTTAACGATCAAGTAATCGTTATTCTATAGAATTCCTAGTTAAATCATAGAATTCAATAATTAACTTACTTTACGGACTACTTTACGGACTTACTTTACGGATTAATTTCTTTATATATATATAACGGATTTTTCTAGTTATTTCATTAAATTCCCTAGTTATTCTATGAAATAACGTATTTCACACTTTAACGGTAACATTTACAAATTACTAAAGAAATTGTGACTATTTAAAAGTATTAATAGCATTATAACTTAATAGTATTATAATTATTGCTAATTTATATTAACAGAAGTACTAGTAGTAATAAGTATATTAGAAAATTTAAGTATAATTGTGGATAATAATTATTGTACAAATAAAAAATATTAATTTTTCAAATAGTAATTTTCAATGTTACAAATCGATTTATGAGTTATAGAAATTTCAAGCATCTGGAGAATTTGATTATAATATAATATATATTTAACTGTTTTCTTCAAACATTGCATTAGTGGCTGCGGTAGCTTAGTGATCAAGGTCACGAATTTGTAGCTGGTGTGTGAGTTCCGGTGAAGACTCATCGCGTAGAGGAGGCCGATGCACGTTAAATCTGTCTAGGTTCAATTACCTTCCAGTTAGCGTGGTGTCGAAATTAGGAAGGGGAGTTTCAGTCTAGTTGCAGGCCCGCTTTTCCGCTTAGGTACGCGCCTAGGACGCAAAAGATATGGGGGCGCAAAAAATTGCAGGGCGAAAAAAAGAGAAACTATAATTACAGCAAACGTAACACCACCTAACAGATCATGAGAGAAGCATTTCTGCATTTAAGAGAGTAAAGACTGAAATGAGATCTACTATGGAAAAAAAGAAATGCTTAATCAGATCGATGTTACTATGTACTCAAAATGATATTACAATGGATATTAAATACAATGATGTCCTTAATGATTTTGCAATGATCAAAACTCGGAGAAAACCTTTGTTGTAGAAATACAATGACAGTGACTACACAAAGAATAAGAATGCCTAAATGTAAAATGTAGTAAAGCGCGATAAACGAAGAAAAAGATGACAATATATAAGTTGAAAACATTTCATACAATAATGTGTACTCTATATTGTAATTGCAAACGATTTCATTAATTCTAATTTCCAAAAGGGGCAGGGGGTCCGTGGCGCCTTAAGGTATCCGACTACGTTCGGAACCGTGATTTTAAAAAAGCTCAGAAATGGATACTTTTCATGATATTTAGTGTCACTTAGATTAGAACACATGTATATAATTATTTTAAGGATATTTTGACAAAAAAGAATTATTTAAATACAATATTTCGGCAAATAATTAACTTAGAATAACCCTTTTTCAAAATGTTCTTCTTTTGTGAAAAATGCTTCCATTATATTAATATTTTGCCTGTATATAGCTCAAACTTCTGTACAGAGGCTCAACTGTGATTTTTGAAAAATTCACATTATTTTCAGAGTTACAACCCATTGAAATAATTATCGGCGTTTTTTTCTTAAAATTTTTCCCCTCTGTTGTCGTGAAACATGGATAAACCCACTTCTAAGTTATATATTTCAAAAATTCTAATTGAGCCTCTGTACAGAGGTCTGAGCTATATACAGGCAAAATATTATTATAATAGAAGCATTTTTCGCAAAAGGAGAATATTTTGAAAATGGGACATTCTATGTTCATTTTTTGACAAAATATTGTACTTAAATAATTTTTTATTGTAATACTATTTTTACAACAATTTTATATACATTTTCTAATCTAAGTGACACTGAATATCATAAATATTATCCATTTATACGCTTTTGTAAAATCACGGTTCCGAACGTAGTCGGATACCTTAAGGTAAGAAATGAACAAGAATGGCAAAAATATGCCACTACCCTTTCCGCACCGCTTCCGGTTGCCAGTCCAAGATACGGCGGGTCCATAGGTGATAAATAATGGAAACACTCCAAAGAGCAAAAGCAAGTAAAAGAGTTTGAGTATAGAGGAAAAATCCCTCCTGGACCAAAACTGGCAAGGTAAACTCTGAAGGAGGGTGAGGTGCTCTGAAAATTGTGGGGGGCAGGATAGTCACAATTTAGTGCCTAGGGCAGTGCTTCTCAAACTCTCTATACTTGCGACCCAAGTTTTAATCATAATTTTCATCGCGCCCCCCTTCCACAAAATAACAATGTGTTGAATTCAATAATAATATTTTTTGACGTAAAACTGCAATACGACTTAAATTATGAACCGTTCAAATTATCAAGGTAAGTATAAATTTTGTATATAATTTTAGGATTTGCCCATAGGGTCACCGGTAATTATTAAACTTGTTCTTAACTTAATACTGTTAAATTAATTTTTAAAAATATATTGCACAGTACTGATACTTTATAAGTGTATTATATCAGCCTAAATGTATATTTTACTATTTATTATCTCAGAATATATTTTGTTTTGCTTTCTTTCAGTAAATTAATCATTTTTTTTAAATAATCTTTTGTTTTCGACTTTTCGATATGCTCGTGCCCTCCTTGTAGATTTTTCACGCCCCCTAGGGAGGCGCGCCCCACAATTTGAGAAACACTGGCCTAGGGCACCGGTGAGGTTAGAAACGGCACTGTTCAGTTGTAGTTCTCGTCATTCGACCATGGTTCAAAATTGAAAGGTCCCTTATAGTGCGATGTTAATATAACTCTCACTCTCTCAAACGTTGCCTTATTCTTAAAAATTCAATGTTTAAGGAAGGGGGGAGTATGAACAAATTTAGAAACCATTTCACACTATTATCAAATGCATCTTCACAAACTGCACCTTTTGATTTACTTTTTAAATCTTAAAATCTGTTGTTAAATAAATCTTTAAACTAAACATAATTAATTGGAATTAGAAAGAAAAAAAGAGTGTTTGAGAAAAAGATAAAAGTACACAGGTAAGATAAAACGAACTGATTAAAAGATTCAATAAGCGTGTTTAAGAGTTGAAACGGCGCCATATTATCTTCCGTTCTAACGGTTTTAATAGATTTCAAATCTGGATGTATGTGTTTCTTAAAAACTTGGGATTTCACACATCTGAGATTATTTTATGCATCAGGAACACGGAAATAAATAACGCAAATGAATTAGTTTGAAAGAGCGGCTTAACTTTAACTAACAGATATGGTTTAAGCAATTTAGTAAGTAGATTCCATTTGCTTCTGAATATTCATTACTCAAATGCAGCACGGATAAACTTTGAGTTTTTTTAATTAATGAATTGTGTTTGTATAGTTCAAAAAATCGATGTTAACTTCAAAGTTTGTAAGAATTTTTTTTTAAAAAAATGGGATTTTAATGTTTTTAATTAATGGAAAGAAATTTTTTTTGATTAATAGTCCTTTCGGTCACTATTCAGAAATTAAATTTTATTGCTTTACACAACAAAAGCTCTTATTTTATTTTTATTTATTTTTCCTTTTGTAAAAATTAAATATTTTCACTTAGTACAATTATTATAAGTTTATCTTAGAATAAATTAAACACATTACTTTGATTGGTAATTTTTTATTATTATTATTTTCTGCTTTATGGTGTTGTTTATATTTCGGAAACATTTTTGAAACAATTTCTCTTATCTTTTGAAAACTTCATCGTTATCATAGAAATTTTAAAGAATGTATGTACTAATGAACAAAATTTAATAAACTTTAAGCAACATGCCATATTTACTCGAAACTAAGCCGCGGCGCCATTTTTCCATTGCTGAAGCTACTGAAAATCTCAGGTGCGGCTTAGAATCGAAGGCAAAACATTTGTTGGATGAGGAAAATAGAGTTTCAACTCCATTCAAAAGGAAAAGTGTTATCGTCATTCTGACCACTTGCATCCATGACTTATCGCATTCTGCAGTTTATCTCCAATATAATTCAGTTTAAACATCGTTATTTGCTCGTATTTAGGAAATGTTTTTGTATATGCTTTCTTTAAATCACTTATTCACCTTCAAAATCTAGTCGGATAACTTAAAATCAAAGATATCGGTAATAGCATCAAGACGAGTTCACTATGACACAAATATGAAAAGGGAGGCCATTTTCATAGCCAGAAAAAAAGAAACAGAATGAAACTGGCCACTGAAAATTTTACACGGATGAAATACATATACATCGGCGTAAGCAAAATGATATAATTTTTGTTTGCAAATGTTCAACAGTCTTTAATAACTCTTTTTTCATTCTTCTGTAACACATTCTTTTTAAAAATGTTGCCTAAAAAATGCATTGGTTGGCATGGAAGATGACAGCATGTGGACACCAATTCCGTAGTTAACTGTGCCAATGGAAATGACGAATCATTTTCAAAACATGATACTGACGGTTAGAGTAATTTTAGGTTCATATATATGTCGCAGGAAAATGACGAAATTAGGAATTTCATGAAATCCCTAAGGGATAGGATCAATTGACGGGAGATATTAAAATAACGTCTTTTCAAGGTCATTTCCATGATGAAAGTAAGTGGTTTTATCAACCCCTGAACTGTTTCAGTGAAATGATGAAATAAACTATTCAGGATTTGCATTGGAAAAATGCTGTCCAGGGGGGGAGAGACACCTGGGGGGTCGAGTCCTTGTACTTCCTAACCATACAGGTAGTACTATCGATCCCCTAAATATCAACCCCATACCTTTAAAAAAATGGCACCATAGGATTAACATAGGGATTGATATTTTAGTGTGTAAGCAACTGAGTGAAAAGATGTTACACATAAAAAAATACTAGCCTAATTTTCTAATTATTTTTTAATTAGTTTCGAATAAATAAATTGTACTTCTTACTTCTACGTTTAATAATGCACCATATTTGTTAAATAAACACTTTTATACTCTTGGCAATACTATTTCATCATTTCACTGAAACATATCAAGGATTTATTCAAATCCCTTATTTTTATCAGGGAAATGACCTTGAAGAGACGCCATTTTAATATCTCCCGTCAATTGATCGTCTCCCTTAGGGATTTGATGAAATTCCTAATTCCATCATTTTCCTGCGACAGATATATTTGAATGTTTTTAATACTGATCAGTTAAATTAATTATTAACTTCTTAATATTTCTCATTAGTTTTTTAATTCCTTAAGTATTTGATTTCGATGAGCTTTTTGCACAATTTTCTATTTTTTCTCAAAAACAAGTAGAGAATTGGGGTGTGGCTTAGATTCGAGTAGATACGGTACATACTTTTACTTAACTTTCTTTTTGAGGACTAATTGCAATGTAGGAACTTTACGTGATAATTCTATATGCTTTAATGATGTAGAGAACTTATTTAATGTTGTATTGTTACTCTTATTTTTAGACTATTTGCGTGAGATGCTATTTTTAAATCGTTTTAATGTAGGTTAACCCTTAAATGCAGTGTGACGTAGATCTGCATCATATGTTTAAAACCTAATATATATTTATGTTGTTGTATTGTTGTTACTAATACCACCTGAGCGGCAGTGCCTGATTGAGACTGTGATGTCTTCGCGTCACACAGTTTAAAAATCAGCTTCTTTTTGTGGATAGGATAACCGCGATCCAATGCACACGTGAACCCCTAAATATTGCGAAGTCTTATCTTCTGTCGAAACCCCGGCAACCCTTGACAGTGAGAAAATCCCACTTTTCCCACGAGCTGGATATAATTCGAGGATAAAGGGGCGGCCGCCCTCATCCCAAGACCCTGGAGTGGACAGAGCAAGCCTGTTGAAAAACGTTGACGAGAACGGGTTGTGACCTCCTCCCTCACAAATATCACATTCTGAATCCTAATGAAACAACCAATATTTTGGAAAAACTTCAATATAAATGTATATTCTGTAATTAATAGCCGCGACATAAATAAACCAAATATTTAAATTCATAATTTTCAGGCTACCGTTAAATTTCTCAAACATCACAAGGTCCACGAAATTCATCGTGGCAAGAGACTAGTTTTTTACGCCTGTCGTTATCCGTAGCTTTGAGCACTATGCAGGTGACAGTACGATTTGGTTTGGTCCCATCCAAATTTTGAGTAACAACACCCTGGGGCCTCTTTATGTAGCAACAATTTTGCTGCGGAGTTTATCTTTTATTTCAATTTTAGAAAAACTGTTTTATAGTTTACGGACGTAACTAGAATTTCTGATAGCTTATTTCATCATCTGTGATAAAATTTCCATCTTTGGCGCGCTGAGTACACTTTTATTTCAATTCTTTTCGCATAGAAATAAGATAAAAGTATCGAATAATATTTATCCCTTCCTTCCTCAGTGGCTCGACAGCCCAGGGTGGACCTTGAGATTCTCAAGAAGCCTTTTCCAGGCCAGCCTTCTTCCTGCTAGTGTTCTCCAATTTTTAGTTCTCAAAACTAGACGATATTTTTCTACTCCATCAATCCATCTAAGATTTGGACTGCCGTTTCTCCGTGTGATAATTGGTTGGGGATTAAAGACTTTTTTAGTAGTGCGGTCTTCGAACATTCTGATAACGTGACCTGCCCATTTAATTCGTTCTATTTTGCTGAAGTTAACTATTTCAGATTCTTGATGTGAGTGATAGAGCTCGAAATTTGATCTTCGCCATTTTCCATCTTTCTGAACTCCTCCAAAAAGAAACCTTAAAATAAATCTTTCGCAGATACTTATCATGTTCTCATATGTTTGAGACATGAACCAAGTTTCACTTGCATAATTTAACTGACCTTAAAAGACTTTTATACAATAGAACCCTTTTTTTTTTATTAAATTCAATTTCATATATGTTCGTATTCAGTTAAGATATAATATTTATATATTTGCAGATACTAATAAATGTATACAAGAAAAAATGTAGAAAAACATCCTTTTTTTTTCTTTTTTTTTTTTTTTAAAATTAAAAAACAAAATCTCACATGTATGTATTTTTCCCATGAATTACAACCATTTTCCGCTTGATTTGAAAAATTATTTATTAAAAATAAAAAATTATGAATTTAATGGTTACCTCATTTCCCACCCTTCTATCCTGCATTGTCTGTTTATTGATATAGTTCTTAATATTTTTTAGTGCAGTACTGTCCAAGTTGGGTCATAATAAATTTCATTTTAATCATATAGGTTCACACGAAGAGATAGTTTCTTCATGATGGCTAAAGATGCAGCAGAGCAAAAGGAACGCAAGCCATCCTTCAGCGCTATCACAGAAAAGTTCCCAACAAGCTTGGCATCATTGACTGCAACTTTGACAACAACTTTACCATCAGGCCTGACTTCATACCCAACAGGTCTCACTGATATACCTTCGGGACTTCGTGAAGAGCAGTCTGGACAGTTTTTAGCAGAAAAGTTCAAAGAGGTAAAAATGCATTTTTTATATTAAAATGAGAAAGCTCAAAATTATTAACGTGCTTTAAGCAATTTTTTTTAGGTTAAAGGTATTACTACTGTCAAAGTCGATTAATGATAATTTAAATGTTATAATGATAAGATCTTGAACTTTTAACCTTGGCCAACATCAAATTATGATTTGTACACCAAGGCATCAAATTAGTACAAGAAAATTTACGTAGTTTAAGTAAGTTAAGCAGCTAATATAAAACAAAATGCTAACAATGTTTTTTTCCTTTTTTTCTTTATCCTGTTTTAATGATTTTTTCTGTTATATTTATATTTTACTACCTCACTATAAGATGAACTCTTAAAACTTTTCAAAAAAAGGTAGATAATTTACAA
>BMAV01001100.1:104971-130782 GCA_019973955.1 Trichonephila inaurata madagascariensis
ATACGTCTTTCCGAAGTACTATATTTTCTGTGCACTGCTATTCATAAAATTATTCCGAAAGCCTTGGAATGCATTAAAAAGATCTTGATAGTGTTTGCGAAGGATTTATTTATTTCAGAGGATTTGTTTATTTAATCCTTTTCTTCTCCCCCCCCCAATACCTCACATACGCGTTCCTACACGGAAAACAGTGGCATAGGGGAATTTTTAATTGGCAGATAAGGGATTAATTATAAACCGTACAAATTATCAAGATGAGTGTTAATTTTTGGGATGACAAAAGACCATAGAGTCATTGGTAATTGTTATACTTCAGGGATGGCGAACCAGTGGTACGCGTGCGATTGATGGCACGTGACACAATATTTTGGGTACGCCACCGATCAATACGGTTTGCATTTTAACTCAAAACAACAAAGTTCAATATGAAGTATAACGAGAAAGCTGAGTGATGGGTCGCAGTTTTCAGCGAGATTTTCTCAGTTCAAAGAATTATCGGTTGATATATTGATTGATAGAATATTAACGTCGCACTGTTCAGCTACATGAGGGCTTTTGGCGATGGACCATATAATTTTGTACCATGGTCAAGGGACGTGGACGACACCTGAGCTAGCACCCCCAAAGAATCATCAACCAAAGAATCATCGGAAACGCTCAAGTTTTTTTTATGTACTTTGATGTGACTTTATTTAATAAACTGAATTTTTCCCAATCCTATTTGTTGTAAATTGAAAAATTTGAAATGCAACTGTGATTGATTTCTAGTCTAGTTCAATATGGATTCAAAAAGTTTTGTTGAAAAAAGGAGAAAGTTGGAATTGATTAAAACAGAAAGATTAATAAGCAATATAAGTAAAAAATGCCAGTAATGAAATTTTGGAAACATGAAATTAGATTGCAGATACACTTAGCTGTTTGAAAAAACTGGCTCATGCTATTTTAACCATATTTTCATCTACCTATGCCTGCGAGTCATTATTTAAAAGCTAACTACGAGTCTAAGTTAATAACATTAACTGAGGAAGGTGACTCCAATTCAGCTTGTATTCTGGTAAAAGTAACATTTTACAATCCTAATAAAAATTATTTGTCACCTAATTTACCACAACACAATTCACACTAATGTTACTTGAATTTGAATTACACATAAATAAAACAATTACTACTATACTGTGCAAAATGTATTTTTTCGTTGTAATTAAAGAGTTTTGAGTTGTTAGAATTTAGTTTTATTATTTTCTCAATAATCACTAGACAAAATTATTTGACGGCACGTCTATACCTCCTTCATCATTTCTTAAAGAAAAAATGGCTGATTGATCCAAATAGGTTCGCCACTCCTGTTATAGTTGTTCTTAATTTAGTATTGTTAAATTAACTATAAAATACACATTGCGCAGTACTGATACATTTATAAGTGTATTATATCAGTGTAAATGTCTGTTTCATTTTTGTTATACCAGAATATATTTTGTTTGTTTACTTTCAGTAAATTAACAATTTTTTAAAATAATCTTTTGTTTTCGAATTTTCAATATGCTCGCGCCCCACAGTTTGAGAAACGCTGCCCTAATTTGATAACAATATGGAACTTGTCAAGAGACGGGGATGATATTCGATGCACAAAATAAAACATTCGTTCATGTAGCTCTTGTTCGTACGTATTAAAATATTGTTACGAATTTTGTGTCAAATTGTGTAAATAATTTGTATTTGGATGTGTAATGATTTTATCTTACTCTGAATTAGATTTAATTTACGTCAAAACTAATATTCACAAGCAAACGCCATCTCTTACGTTATAAGGGTGATTTAATGGGAACTTGGCGAAATCTTGGCAATAGAGCCAAGTTGGCGCCATTTTTGGCGATGAATTTGGCGACTGTCGACCAATTTGGCAACTTTGGTGACCATTATGGTGACTTGGCGATCATGTTAGCGACCATTTTTGGCGAGTTCGGAACCCTCTGGATTCTTCTAGAAATTAGAAGAGAAGCCCACTAATTTCAAGATGTATGACGCAAGTGGGTCTTTTATCGAATTATCCGCGAGGGATATAGAGATGATGGTCGCCGAAAGTGAGGCACTCTTATTTTGACTAGCGATCAGTTAGTATTGATCTGATTGTTGAAGTGATTACTCTGGCTGTTGAACGAGTGATTGCTTATGAATAATCTTTTATATGCGTGTATTTTAGACACCGATAATTGTGTCAGAGTGCTGTTGAAGGTGTGTAGGCCATCTGAAATTTATTCTGCAAATATTGTTGCTGAATCCTGTATTTCAAGGATTGGAATTTAGACAATAAATTATCATCGCTCTTAAAGAATTGTCTTGTTCGTTGCGACTGATTGGCATAAAATCTTCAAACCACGATCAACGTAGCAATATATTAATCATTTAGTATTATGAAATTTCAGTTAATTATTTTATTACAACTTACATAACTCTCTTTATATGCGCAACAGTTTTCTAGCAGCTTTGAAAATAAGCACTTTAAATTGTTGATATAACTTCTTAATCGTATCCATTATTTAATTTGTTTTAATCTAAATTTATATATCACACTCTAAATTCAACTTTATATATAATTAATTTCTTCAGAAGCTTTGAATGTTTAGTTTTATCTGAATTATTTTCGTCTCCGAAAATCACTTTTAGTACATTTAGAAATAAAGTTGACTACCCTCTCGTAAAATTCTCTCTGCTGTTTGTTATTCAAGCTTACGATGCTGAAATTACACCCAAGCCTAAGCTATTATTAATGAATGATGCAACTCAGACTACCTTTCAGTACGTTACATGGTTTTAATGTCACCTTTCTGCGATAAACTCCTCGGGAACGGAGAGATACCTGTTCTCTAGAGATACGTAATTTGAGGGAATATTGCCGTAGCTTTACAATAACGCCACTTTCTGATACTCCTTTGATACTGAAAGTGGTCAATAACTAATGAAGACACAGCTTGTGAAGGAACTGTTAGCAACACGTTCTAAACGTGTTTTACGAAACAAAACAAATGGGAATAGTTATTGAAAAAATGTCTAATATGATTAAAAAACAAGTAATATATAAAAACAAATTTTAAGTCAATTCCTACTTAGGATGGATTAATAGAAAGTATTTTATTAACGATTGAAAAATTGAATAAGATATATATATATGGAGCGAGTGAACTAATAGTGTAGGAATTGAAAAAAGAGCATAATTTGTCTGCATTGCTGTAACAATGCAAACCCGATTTGGCTAGTTTGGCTGAAAAACAGGTTTTCGACGCCAACTCTTGTCTTTGTTTAAACAGTTACATTGTAAAAATAACAGAGACGAATCTAAGATGGCGTCAGAAACCAGAAAAAATGAAACCAACATGGCTGTATCTGTAATTCTTCGAATAATTAGTTTCAATCAATTCATTTTAATTAATTATAATTAAATTATCGTATTTTTACCCAAAACAATAGTGTATAGAAAATTTCAGCTCAAGTGAGCGATTTAAAATGTGAGTAAAAAAACTTTTCAAGTTTTGAATTAAGTTGCCAAAACAATCACTAAGTCGCCAGCGTGGCTGTATTTGTAATTCTTTGAATAATTAATTCTAATCAATTAATTTTTATTGATTATAATTAAATCATTGTATTGTCATCCAAAATAATCATGTATATAAAGTTTCAGCTCAATTGAGCGATTTAAAATGTATTTTATTAAAGATTGAAAATTCCAAGATAAATAAATAAACAAACAAATAAATATATAGAGAGTGTGACCTAATAAAGTATTAATTGAATGACTTTATCAGTTAGAATGCGTATATTTGTAGTAAAATTTCAGCAGTACGTTCCATTTCCTTCAAAAAGGTTCCCTCATATTTCAAGTTTAATTGGTATTTTCAGAAAAGATTTATAAGTGAATTTCTATGGTTTACTTGCGATTTTTTTGTGCTACACAATTTTATACTCTTATAGTGAATTATTTTATTTTTCATTTTCGAGATTCTGCTGAAAACAATTTCCAAAAATAATTATCTATCATTTAATTATGTTAATCTTTCGCTATATAGGAAATATTTTCCAGTAGTTAGGAAAATATTATTTAGGTTTCACATAACGTAGTGTTATAAGATATTTTTCTCAATATGCTTCTGATTAGTTCTATTTTTTTCTTTTAAATCATTATCTGTATTTCACAATATTATTTATATTAGAAAGGATTAATTTGAACTTACTTGGTGCAACAGTTTCCAAAGGGGTCAATTTGCTCATTTATTCAAATCCTACTATTAACTCACACTCTCTATATATTTATTTATTTACCTTGGTGGAACTTTGAATCGGTAATAAAATACATTTTAAAGGGCTCAATTGAGCTGAAATTTTATATACATGATTATTTTGGATGACAATACAATAATTTAGTTATAATTAATAAAAATTAATTGATTAAAACTAATTATTTAAAGAATTACAAATACAGCCACGTTGGCATCCTTTTTGGCAACTTAGCGACCATTTTGGCAACTTGTGTCAAAACTTGAAAAGGTTTTTTTCTCACATTTTAAAGCATTCAGTTGAACTGAAATTTTATAGATACGATTGTTTTGGATGACAATACGATACTTTAATGATAATTAATAAAAATTAATTACCGCTTAATGATGTGATTCCGTCATATGTATATATATATTTATATTAATTGTAACTATTTAATAAAAAGTAGCTAAAACAAATATTTTCATTATTGATCTAAGTAGGAATTGATTTAAAAATTCTTTTTATGTATTACTTATTTTATATATAATGTTGATGCAGAGCATCTTTGACAGTGAAATTCAAGCCATCAAGATATTCAGTCCCTTTTTTTCAAAAATACATTTTATTAATGAAAGCAGGAAAATTATAAATGCATTAAAAATCATATTTCAAAGGGGGAAAAAAGCAACGTTTCGAGTTAAAGACGTAAAGCAAAATCCCCTCATCTTAACATAATGAGAATTTTTTCCATGATTTCTTTAATAAATTTTACAAAGTTACCACTATACATAAATACAAGCATACAAGTTTACAAATCTCACACAGCAGATACACTGCTGGTCACTCAAGATGCAACGCCCTGAAGGAAGCATGCAAACCATGTGGAATTTATATCATGGGCTGGAGGCGATGAAATATGCACATCATTAGCATTATAGCGCAGACGCACATCACGGGCGACCGTAGTGCCACCCGCAAGCGCTATAAAAGGAAAGAACACATTTGAAGTACGACAAAAAAAAGAGGCCTAGGAGAATTCTCCTCGACTCCTATAACCCTCCATAGCATCATTTTTTTCTATAATAACTTAAATTGCATACTTTGCTAAATTCTAATTTATTCCTATTTATTTTTATCTCTTAATTTACATTTTTCTATCTTTACTTTAAATTCCCAACTGGTCAAACTCCTCTCACTTTCTTTAATTTAACCTTCTAAAACTCCCTGGGCAACCACTGGAGTCACTATCTTCTCCACCCAGCAACCAATCAGAGAGCAGCCACTCAGCTCTCACTCAAGAAAAATTTGGCTTCCAAAACATCAGGAAGAGCTCAAATTTAGGCACGTTTCCCGGATCAGTTATCTCCACCAATGGCCATGCAGTATCTCGCTGACAGGAAAACACCACATTCGTCGCTTCCTCATCAAAGACTATCAGACAAGGAATTGAGGGCTGATTGCAGCCTATATGCTCAAAGACTCACCGTAAAGCACTGAAGTACAACATTTTTTTATTGCGTTAGCTGTTTACCTTTGCCTCGTGGAAGACACCGAGCGTCTTTTGACCAAGTTTCTGAATTCGACCGAGGAAGAATAGTAGCTTATAGGGATTGCGGATTATCCTTCAGAGAAATCGGTCAACGTGTTGGACGAAAGCAAGCAATTGGGATGTGGATCTGTCATCGCTGGATGCAAGAGGAAAGGACGGACAGACGGGGCCAATTGCACCCACCTAGTTGCACCACTGCCCATGATGAAAGGCGGATTGAGCTCATGGAAGTGATGGATCGAGCAGTCACATCACGAATCATAGCACAACAGATTCAGTCTGTCACACATCATTCAACGTACCATTCAACGCCACTTGCAGCAGAGGGGAATGTCCGCCAGTCGTCCATCGCTTCGTTTTCCTTTGACTGGAAACCACAGGCGTTTGCACCGTCAATGGTGCGATGACCGGCGAACATGGACAATGGAATTGAACAACATTGTGTTTACTGACGAATCCGCTTTTACCTGCAACATCACGATGGTTGGATTCGAGTTTAGAGACACCGTGTGGTTAAAGACTGCTGAACTGTTGCGTTATGCATCGCCATACTGGTCCTGCACCCGGTATCATGGTTTGGGGTGGTATTGTGTTTCACTGCCGCGCATCTCCAGTACACATTGCCGGTACAATGAACAGCCAGCGCTACATCTATGAGGTGTTGGATCCCATGGTCCTCCAACATTCAACGCTGACTATTAACCATATTGCAACAGAATAAAGATCGACCACACGGGGCACTCAATGATTAAGAGTTCTTCTTTACCCATCAGATTGAATTGCTTCCTTGGCCTGCTTATTCTCCCGATCTATCTCCTATCAAAAACGTGTGGTTCATGCTTTCACAACGACTGGTCCGGGTTACTTCACCCACTGCTAGACTAGATTAACTTTCGCAATATATGGAAGCCGCATGAACTGATGTACCCCAAGGATACATACAAAGCCTCTTTTATTCTATGCCAAGGCGTGTAGCAGTGATTATAGCCAAGAATTGCGGCTACACTAACTACTGATTTGGTCATCATCCACATGTCACCAGAAGCTGTAATTTTAATCCTTTGATCTTTGTTCATCATGTATCCTGCCAAAAATATTTCGCTGTGATATCTCCGGTCCTTTTTGGTGTTGCATTTTGTGTAGCCAGCAGTAGTGTAATTAAAGCAATCTAGTCTATGTGACCATGTGCGTCTATCGATCAAATTACAAACTAGTGGATTAAATTTGTGAGGTCATTAGTCATATGATAAATGCAATCAC
This sequence comes from Trichonephila inaurata madagascariensis, assembly GCA_019973955.1. NCBI lineage: Eukaryota > Metazoa > Arthropoda > Arachnida > Araneae > Nephilidae > Trichonephila > Trichonephila inaurata. The sequence continues at coordinate 112,032 of BMAV01001100.1, forward strand.
GCATTACCAGCCAATCAATTCATGCACTTCCTTGTTACCGATGTTTGCTTTTTTGAAGAAACTTTCTTTAGAAAGTTATGTATTTATCTAAAATAATAACTCTGTTTGGTAAAAAAATACCTTTGATTTAAAAGAACACGTACAGTATATATACTTTTTAATTTGAAAACATTTCGAAGAATTTCAACACTTGTGAACATCTCTTTACCAAAACTAAAATTTTATATCAATTTTACAAGTGGAAGAACAAGTACAAGTAATATCAGTCTGTTTTGAATTCAATGGAGAACACGTGATTGTATTTATCATGTGATCGGTATGATTTTTTCCCATTGTGATATAGCTTCCGCTTACGTGAAGGTAGCAAACAACTCAACTGTTATTCTTCTAGTATGTATTGTACATATACTATTTCGGTGGCCTCTATTTTCATGTCGAAAGGAATATAAACATCGCACAATTTATTAGGCAAGCATAAAACCCTAACATACAGGGTGTTGAAGGATTCGCCGACAAATTCAGAGGAATGATAGTAGGCAGCATGGGATTGACAAATCCCCAGAGAATATGTGGTCGAAAACCACGTTTAGTTAGAGTAATTCGCAAAAATAGTTATGAAGTGTATTAAGTCGAGTGGAATGAAAAGGGGAAATAAGAGGTAAGAAATGCATTTATTCGATGTAATGTATGTTTATAATTCGAAGAATGGATCACACAACTTGACGTGGAAAATGCAACGACAAAGGATTGTGATAGGAATTACTCGAAGTTGTGGCTCCGTAGGTCATAGCACAAGGAACACCGACAAATGAAGGATTATCAGACACGTACACACAAATCCGTTGAGCAGGCGATGTCAGTTGAAGTGATGAATCCGTGCCGTGAGATTTTCCATAGTAACCTCATTAGAAGGCATCCAAGGGATTGAGGTCCGGGGAGCATGGAGGCCAAGCATCAGGTCTGCCGTGTTCAATCCACCTCCTCGGATATGTAGCATGGAGGTTATACACACCATAACCAAAAAATGTTCTGATGCACCATCATGGATGAACAATACTTTTTAGAGGGCATTGGCCGGTATTTCCTGCAGCAACTCCAAGAGAAGTGGGAAAATTACATACTTGCAGGTTTCTTCACCCCTATCACGGCACTCCAAATCTCCACATTCTTTTGGCCACTCTTCTCTTCTGGTTCATCATCCTCCCGACGGCTATTATTATAGTGACTTTCACCGACCGGTTTGCGACCCCATGTTCTAAGATCAATTGATCATCCCTATGCTACCTACTATCACCCATCTGAACTTGGTCGAAATCGGCAACCCCCTGTTTAATGATACCTCTCATTTACTACTTGAAAATTGCTAATTTTTGGAAATCCTCAGTTCTAAATCCACATATAGAATTTCTTTTATTTTATATGATTATTACAATATTAATCGATGTTTCCTTTTTAAATTAAAAATCTAACTATATAATAATTGCAATCTTTTTATCTGAAATTGCTGTCTCTGTTAATCGTATCATTGACATAAAATGCAGGATTTATAAATCTAAATTAACCCCTATTTAAAACAATATGTATGCGAATGGCTTTAAAAATTAGAAGCCAGGAACAATATCTAGAATCCTTTTGTAATCATTCTTGAATTCCAGATTTTCTTTCATTATGTGAAATTTATAATTACAAAATCTTAATATTGTACTGCGCATGTTATTCTGAGGATTTTGATGTTTTTTGATAAATATTTATTTTATATTATAAATAATTGTTTATCAGCTCCTGAGGCATTAAAAAATCTATTACAGTACCTTGCTTTTTCTTCATTCTAATCTAACTTGGTTCTAATTCAGTAACATATGGAAAAATTCAATAAAAAATGGCTATCCACACTCAAAGACTAATTATTCTGTTAACCAAACAACTATTTTATAAATGAAAATTTGGGATACATATTATTCAATTTTGTTTTCGATTACATCAATTAAATTTATTTTATAAGATGAAAATTAGAAGTCACTGATTTACGAGCATTTTACAAAATTTGTTTCAAATAATTCCCTTGTTGATGGTAACTCCTGAGACCAGAAGGCTTAGAACGGCTAAGATTTAGAAAATTTTACCCCAAATCATTCTTTTCAATACCCTTCAACTGTTTAAAAAGAAGACTTTAATTATTAGTAATAATTAACGGAGTTTTGCCTTTCTGGACTTCCTTCCAATTGCTAACTTAAAATTTAATCTAGAGAAATTCGATCAAGTTGATATAGAAGGTTACGAGTGGTCCTTACTTCTGAAATAAATGCTGGACCACAGCTAACTGTAGCTATTTTTTGCAAATTTCAAAGTCATGTTTTAAGAAAATTTCCATGTACTTCTTATTCCTTTCGTAATATGTTCTGAAGACATTTCCCAAGAAATTTTCGCTTACCTACATGGATTACGTGGGCAGGAAAGAAATAGAGATAGCGTTCACCTTTTACGTAAATGACCAACAAAATGTAAAAAGTCACAAAACCAATTTGTTCTATGTAAACACACGACATTCTTTAAGGCGAAAGAAGCAAAAGAACAAAATTATTCAAAAGCATTTGATAAGTTGGAAAAACACTGAAATGATATGGTTTTGCCAGATGTGTTAGATATCTATATATATATATATAAAAGAAATAGTTGTGACTTAAAACAAATGTGCATTATTGGTAACTTAAATTTATTGTAGTCCAATCTGAACATTTTCGATTACAAGGTTCATACTGTACTAGAATTCGATGATTATTACTGCTAACCCAAATCTTTGGAACGTCCAAACTGTTTCATCCCATATTTTGTAACTTCGTTTTGGAGTCGTTATTTAAATATCAGTTTGTATTGACTTCATCACACACACAACAGATTTCAACACACATATTTTAAATACAATTAAAATTTAAATTATATACAAAGCCTAAAAATACAAATATTTGTTAATTGTTACGAATTGTCATTGCATGTACTGAAATAGAAATTTGCTATCTTACTTAGTTTATTTGTTTTTAATCAAATCATCTATATCGTTAAATATTAAATTCTATTTAATTATAATTCTGCACTGATTAAAATTTTTGAAAAATTTTCATTATATTCAGTGTCTAATTTCCATGATGTTGTGAAACGATACATAGCTGCCATAGTATATTGCAGGTCATAATACGTGTGTATGTAATAAACTTTTTTAAAACGTAAGTATAATCGAGCCTTCATATATTATGAACCTCTATATTGAGAATTTTTCTATATAGTGAACTTTTTCGTGGAACCAAGAAAATTTCATGTTTTTCTTCGTAAAATAACCTCCCAATAGCGAAGTTCATTTTCTATGTAACGAACTTTCTCTTGTGATTCAATTTTTTGAAGTTATACTTCTTTTGGCGCGTTAGGGAATAATGATGAGGGCAAATTTTTACGATGCTCGCGCACACCGTCATAAAAAACCGACACTCTGCATTTTATTTTTATTTGTCTAATAACTTTGGAAGTTACTGAGGGATCTTGGCTATATGGGTGTCGATCAAATTGGCGTGCCCCCACCCATGTATTTTATATCCATGTGCTTGTGGTTGGGATAGGGGAGGGCTTGCACACTAAAACATCTCAGTCATCCATGTTATTCCTATAAGGAAGGAAACTTTTTAACATACCATAGACGACTGATATTTAGGGGATCATAATAACTAATGTTACAAACCATATCTGTTGGGACGCATTCCCCGGTTCATCCCCCCTCTACAGCTGTTTGGTCAATATCTCGGCATCCGAGCCTCACAGTCCATTCGGACCTGGCTAATTATATTCCTCTCTATCTGCTCTTCCAGTTATTATAATTTCATGCCCATAAAGTTATTTCTTCTATAGTTTTTAATTGTTTTAAACTTTTAAAAAAAATTTTAATTTACAATATCTTGGTTTCTGTTTGAGTCTCGGACTTGATATTTGAATCAATTGTTCCACTCGTCGAGACCCATCCATTCATCTACTTCATTCCTATTGTGTAGGCATGGGGAGGGCTTAAGCACTAAAATATCATGCTCCCATATTAATTCTATGGGGACTGGAAAAAATTTCACCTCCCCTAAGGAACTGAGCTTGGGGCTTGATTTTTGAAGGTCCGCCATATTTTCGTATTAGCGTGAGCTTTACGTGGAATTGACCCCCTTCGGTGCTCTTCCCATACAGGGCTTCCTCAGTAATAACTCGAATCCTATACTACCTTGGTCAAAAGCACTGGCTGTATTCGATTATTCTCCTTATGAGCACCCTAGATATATTTTTTCAGAACAATAGCTTATTTCTTCACCCATATTTAACATTTTTAGATTATTTTAAGGTTTGAAAAATTTTTAAATCCCGCACAGCTCCAACGATTTTTCAGCTTCGTTAAAGAAACTCGGACCATAGATTTCTGTCGTTGAGCTCTTTCATCTGTTATAATTCGTGTGTAGATAGTGGGCCTAGGAGGGGGGCGTTATCACTAAAATTAGAATCCTAATGTTATTTCTATGGGGTTCGATCTTTTGATTGACGTCATGATATTACAGAGATAGGAGGATGAAACTTTGGGATCACCTACTACTTTGTATATCGTTGGGATGTACGTGAGCATTTACGTCACAGTTGCTTTCTCCCCCCGCGGGGGGTTAGTTTCGTTTTTCTTTTTCCCGCGGCGGCCGCCCCCCCTTTTGCAACTACAAGCTCCGGACCGGTTCGAATGGATTCCTCTTGTGTTTCCCCACAACCAAGCCGAGTTTCGAAATGCTGAGTGCCCTGCTTCTATTTTATTTAATTGTTTTAATTTTTTTATTTATTTTAAAATGACCATAACTTGGGGGGCTCTTCAGGCGGATGTCTTAATTTTCTTAGGAACGATTCTTCCCGAGGTCTTAGATGTCACATTCGGTTCACCTTATCTCCAGATACAGTCTGCCGAAATCCCCCCCCCATGTTATTCAACCTATTGTCCCTGTGCGGGGGTGTTTAAATTTATTTAAATCGTGATTATCTCAGGTTTGGTTGGTCGAATTGGGGGGCTTAAAGTTAGTATCGTTCAACTCTGCTTGTGACCGTCTTTCGTCCTTGGCCCAGCTTGCTCTGCTCAAGATTTTTAGAAAGATTTTTATCATGTTACCCCAAAGAAGTATAACTTCTTACGTACATACATAAGTATACACACACTTTTTTTTCTCCCATTTTTGAAGTATTTCTCGGCATTTCAAATTATTCTCTCTTTTGATACATTTTATGGTGGTCATAAAACTTGAACTGGTTTTATTAAGTGCCTAATTTGCCGAGAGCAATAGATTTCTGGGTATTTCATCAAAGAAGTGCAACCTTTAACCCCTATAGCCTAGTTCACTGGAAACATCTACGATATCCCCTTTCACTCTCAGTATGAGTTATCTTGGGTCTCCGTGTCTTTTAACTAGTCTCCGTTCATTTGTACTGCTAATCAGCCGTACTGGTCACTTGGTTTATATAGCTCGAAAATGTCAAAACGTAAGTGCTTGTACATCAACAAAAAAAAATTAATTTTTCAGGAAGTGGATAAAGGCGTCAAGAAATTTTTCTTGCAGTTTTTCTTTCTTTCTTTTTTCTTTTGATAGGAAAGATAAATAAAATAAATCGTGAGTGACTTCCACCTGAAGTCTCTCCTTCACCGTCTTGCCTACCTAAGAGTGTGGGAAGAAACAAAGCAAGACCAGAAACTTCCCTTATAACTATTATTTATTTTTACTCAAGCACAGTAATCAATAACAGATTAAACCACAAGTGAATGTCCTAAGAGATGATATAGAGAATTTATATAACCTAATCTATCTTTGACTATAAATTCCCAATCCACTAATCTAATACAGTGACAAACTCCGTTCTTGACATAAGCTGCGAAAATCAATTATATCTCACCTTCGTAACGCCCATAACAGTTTCCTAGCTTCTTCTTTTTTACAAAACTCTGACTTTATATAGTCGAACTAATCTACATATCAGGGTTTTTTCTTGAGAAGGATGGCTGTGAATTAAACGCGAATGCTAGCCCAAAGATTCCCCAAGAGTATAAGTGAGAAGATTCCGTAAAGATCCGTCACAAAATATATATTAATTTTCAAAAAGGTGTAAATAATTACTTATTTTAATATATAGTGTTTATGAATTTAAAAAAAAATTTATGTGGTTTATAAAGAAAATTGAAAGATGAGCGTCTGTATAGCGAATTTTCCATATATAGAGGAACTTTTTTTCGATATATAGAGGTCCAACTGTATTTTGATACACAAACATCATTTTAACATATTCAAAAAGCATTTATTGAATGCTGACATCTTTTTGTAGGCTTACTGGCATAACTTATCCATTTGCACTGAAGAAGATGAGACTACCGTAGCTCCGGAGTACCCAGAACCTTTTAAGAAGGAGCGCAAAAAGAAAAAGACTTCGATGCTTCAAAGGGCCCTGTCGGAAAGGACGCGCTCCAGACGCCTCACCTACCAAACGACATCGACCGAAGAAGGCAGGCCCTCAGGACTCTCCCCCCAAAGATATCCCCACTTGTCAAACAATTCAGAAGTGACACCAGAATATCGACACTTGGCCAACCCACCCGCTGAGATGCCGCCGGCGCCCACAGTAAGCATTATTCTTTTATCTGTATATGTTATAGTTTGGCACAGCAAGTGTCAAAAATGTCTTCACCAAATGTGCCAAAAAAGAAAATAGTTGGTAAAATTGTTAAAATATATTGTTTGGTCAAGTTAAGAAAAAAATCTGAATTTTCAGCGAAAGAAAATTATAATCAATAGTTTTTCTTAAAATTTGCATTGTTAAAATATGTATTTATTCATTATGCTGTACCACCTTATGTTTTACAGTGCATTGTAATTCTCACAGTAGGTTTTCTAAAAATAATCTATAACACTAAAATATCTGTTCAATGTACCAGAAGTTTTCCTTTTAACTAATTAGTATGTGTCCGCTCATCGCAAAAAATGTTTAAAAGTACTAAAACGCCTGTTTCACTATGACAAAAATTGCTTTGATTTTTATCATAAACAAAGCTCAAATACCCAAGTCTCATTCCCCTTGTAGCAGTACTTAGTATAAAACATAATTTTTTATTTTACGTTTCTATAATTTGATATTTTTTTTCATTTCCCTTTTTTTTAATATTAATTTTCGTCTGTACTCCAGGGAATATCTTATCCGCATATGTAGGTTTGAAAATTCCGGCAAGTCTATTTTTAAATCCACTCTAATGTGTATTCGCATATGACTATCTATTAATAAAATTTCGTTGACTGCCTTTTTTTCTTTTTATGAATTCCAAATTTTCTTTTTATTATTTCAAAACAAAAAAAAGCTTATATATTTATACCATTAACATTTTGTTAATTATATTTTTCTACCTATTCTTAATTTACACAACAGTAATCCCTTTCTGATTTTAATGACATCATTATAGAAATTACTCACATCGCACGCGTACACACCCACACAGAAGTGCTGGCGTCCTCATGGAAAGAGGAAAATCCTATGGGGATCTAGTTAAACACTCGATTAAAGCTCGTGCATCGCTGGGCTAAGCAGAGGAGAAAGAAATCCGTACGACGGAACAAAGAAGTCAAAGAAATTTCGAAAAAGAATATTTTACTGGCATATTAATACAGAAATCCCACCCACCTAGTGCTAATATCGTGAAGGGGAGGAAAAATTTATAAACTCGAGAAAACCCGTGCAACGCCAGACCATACAGATAGTATATCAGGGGTGGACAGACTTTTACATGGTGCGCGCGCGCGCGCGGTCTACTTCTATGTTTTTTAAGGTGCTGCGGTCCACCCAGTGGCGTAGATGTGGTAAGTTACAAAAAACTTCAACAATATTTATATTCTATAACAATTATAATACAGAATATACACTTACCTACATAATTACAATAAAAAAAACTTTAGCTTAAAACTCACGTTTTAAGAAAAACGCAAAATACACAAACATAATAATTATACCTGTAAATTTAATAATATCAAAAGATGAATTTATTATCAAACAACTCAAAATATGCATGAAAAATAAATCATTTGCATTAAAGTTACTTTTCGTAGAATTTTATGGTTTCAGTAGAAGACCTACATAATGTCCACTCCAATCTTGAATATCTCGGTATATAATTGTGATATCGCCCCCCCCCCTAGGGTGCCCTTCTCCTTGATTATTAGCGTGAGCTAGAGGTGTAGGATTAACGAAAGAACTAGAAGATTCCATTGATCTTAATTTGTCTTTATTAAGACTTTCAAACTTAAGCCTCTAACAGATTAGATAATATTAATATATGTGAAAGAATCTACGATGACAAAACACACAATATAAATAATACCGAAACAACGTAACTCGGACCCCTATCAATAACTAACTCGCCTAAGCTCAATTCCAATAATATCACGTCCTAATATTAAATAGTCAATCCTATCTTAATCCGATCGCCGATCCAATCTTTAAGAAGTTGCGTATTTACTCGAGTGCAATGGTATGCACTTTGACCTAATGGCTCTATCTTCGGGATAACCTCTGTTGGCTGTCACTTCACAATTGTATCACGCACTCTCTTAACATTCCCCAAAATTGCCACACTGCGCTTACTCTAACTTCTGATATTTAAAAGCTTTTTAATTTGCATCTTTTATTCACATTTCATTTCTTGGGTTTTGGTTGGAAAAGAGTTGCCATTAATTCTGGCCCCAAAAGAACCCAAAGCACATGTTAATGAAAAGACGCGTGAGTCCGACACATAATTAGTAACAGCTAATCTTGCGCTGGATTCCAAGTGATCGTCTGTGGAACGGGAATGGCATGCTGTCTTAATTACATTCATCATTGGAAATGAAGATTTATACAGGTAGGGGTAATGTAAGAGAAGGAAGTTAAATGAAATGCAGCCTTTTCAAATTAGAATACTTGACTTCGTCCATTAACTGATGCATAATTTTAACACGTTCGCTGCCGGGTGTCTTTAATCGCGGGACGTAATATCAATACAAGAATCTAATCCTGCGGAAGCATGAGCAGTGGGGTGATGTTTCAGTAGCCAGTCCCGTGTTATAACGGAAAGAGCTGGTCGCTGTTTATTTTCCGCTTTAGTCGGAGTTTGGGGAAAACGCATTTCTACGGCTGGCATTGCTGTGATCGCATTTTCCCTCTATAGTCGCAGAGAATGTATTAAGCTTCATCGTGTGCTTCCAATAGTGGTACAAGTGTCGCCTACACATAGTCGCATGCATTGTAAAGAGCCGATACTCCAGACTAACTGGCATTGGTATTCAACAAATATATTTATTTTAGTATGCGAGTCTTAGATCTTATGTGAAGGCGGTCACCGCGAAATGTCTTGGCGGTCCACCTGTCGACCGCGATCGACTTAATACCCTCACCCCGGTAGTATATTATTAATTATGATACATATATACCGAATGTCCGAAAAGTATAACTACAATTTCAAAAATAAATTACAAAAAAAATCACAAACGGCATTTTTTTAAGGTATCCGACTACGTTCGGAACCGTGATTTTGCAAAAGCGTGTAAATGGATAATATTTATGATATTTAGTGTCACTTAGATTAGAAAATGTATATAAAATTGTTTTAAGAATAGTATTACAATAAAGAATTATTTAAGTACAATATTTTGACAATAAATGAACATAGAATGACAAAGTTTCAAAATATTCTCCTTTTGCGAAAAATGCTTCTATTATAATAATATTTTGCCTGTACATAGCTCAGATCTCTGTACAGAGGCTCAACTAGAATTTATGAAATATATATAACTTAGAAGAAGGTTTATCCATGTTTTACGACAACACAGGGGAGAAATTTTAAGAAAAAAAAAAAACGCTGATAATTATTTCAACGGGTTGTAACTCTGGAAATAATGTGAATTTTTCAAAAATCATAGTTGAGCCTCTGTACAGAGGTCTGAGCTATATTCAAGCAAAATATTATTATAATAGAAGCATTTTTCACAAGAGAACATTTTGAAAAAGGGTTATTCTAAGTCAATTTTTTGCCGAAATATCGTGTTTAAGTAACTTTATTTGTCAAAATGTCAGGCCGCGGTAGCCGAGTGGTATAGGTATCGGATCGTGGCTTGTCTTGTCACGAGTTCGAGCCCAGTACCACTAAAGACCCGCCGTGTACGGCAGCGATGCACGTTAAATCTGTCGAAAGCTTAAACGTCCTCCCGTTGGTGTGGTGTGGCAGTTAGGAGAGGGGGTGCCAGCTCAGGTGTCGTCCACATCACTTGACCATGGTTCAAAATTACGTGGTCCGTCGCCAAAAGCCCTCGTGTAGCTGAACAGTGCGACGTTAATATTCAATCAATCTCTCAATTGTCAAAATATCCTTAAAACAATTTTATACATGTATTCTAATCTAAGTGACACTAAATATCATGAAAATTATCCATTTATGCGCTTTTTTAAAATCACGGTTCCGAACGTAGTCGGATACCTTAAGTCGATAATGTTGCAAAACGTAAACGTTGAGTCATCTAATTTACATTTCATTAAACAGAAACTTTAATTTTTTCTTTATAGAACATAAGAAACTGTAAGAAAAATTCCTTGCTAATTTATTTTTGATTAATTTTTGAAAGAGTAGTCAAACTTTTCGGACACCATTTCTTTACATATTTCATTTAACAGCGAAAATCGTTTAACGCGAAACTGAGGGGATTGAAATATTTTTTCATGTTAAAAGAATTTCGTGTTAAAGGAAATAACAAAAAAAAACGTATATTCAACGAAATTATGTTTATTAGAATACATTATATTTACATATGTATATATGTTTCCAAAATTTTCGTAATTTGCTCTTCTTTTCAATTATAGTTGATAATATAGAATTAGCAATACCAAAATCCGTACAGATTTCCGTTTTAGTCTGTTTTTGATCAACAGCCTTAAGAAGCTCCATTTTCATTTTAATCAAAATAGAAGTTCGTGATATTCTTAAAATTCTGCACGTAGAAATTTTTTTTTCTAAAATTGAAAAAAAAAGTGAACTAAACTCTCTGATTTTTACTTGCACTGCGATATACTCGTTACCGATTTCCAAAGCCAACTGATGAGAAATGAGAGGTTTTTGTGTGGCGTTCGTTGTGAGCAGGGTGAAAGTAGCTTAGATAAACAAAATTGACTCGTGTCACAAGCTAATCCGAGGTTTATTTCAAAGCCAAGTGAGCCTTCTTTCTACGAAACATGTGAAAAAAAATTACCTATTTTTCATTTCACATCCCTCTTAAATTTCGCCTGCGTGGCTAGTGTTTTCCATATTTTGTTCATTCCCAGAAGGGAAATGTTTTGTGTTAAGCGATTTTGTTTCGTGTTAAGGAAAAAAAATGTGTGAAAGTACATAGTAGTTTGTTGGGAACGTTGTATTATTTCGTGTGAACCAATATTTCGTCTTCAGTTTTTATTTCTCACTGTATATTTTATACATAAAAATTCCCTTGAGATATGCACTAACTTCATTGTGTGTATCATATTTGTAGGACTGATTTTAATTGCTATTTTTATATAATAAACATGTGCGAATTCTTAGCAATTATTTTAATAAACACATATTAAATACCGCTATGATCTTACTGGGAGAAATCATTGTATGCAAGCATTTCGATGTAGAAATTTACGTTAATAACTTTCAGATATTTGTTACATAATAAAGCAATATTTAATCGTAATGCTTAATTTTCTTCCCTATCTATTATAACAAGAGCTATACATTAACAGTTGAGATCTTACCGTTTATATCATCTGGAGTGACTACCCGATCGATATAAGTGATGAATGAAGTGCTAGTAGATGAACATATGCATAAGGCTCCACTAAACGTGATCAAGAGCCAAATATTACTGGAGAGCTCACAAATATCTCAGGATATATTTTGCCAAATCTACATGAAATACGTATGTGTTACAATCAAATGAAAATTCATTAATTCCATTTTGTTACGTCGTCGATAAGAGACGAGAGTACTCGGTTCTACTAAATATTCGAGAGAGCGTGAAGAAATGATGAGAGAAAAGAATTTTATTAGAATTAATGTTTCTGGTTTGTGTTTTTATTAATGATGAGTATTTATTATTCTTAATTAAAATAGATTCTTAAAGTTGGAAGATTAAGTAATTGTTAGAGTTGTGGAGTTATTTTTCAGGGATTACATTTCTTTCGTTACTTAGTAGTTAGGATTCCGTAAGTAGTAAAAAAAAGGTATATGTTTTTAAAAAAATATTATATTTCTGAAATACCATAAAATCCGGCGTATAACGCTCACTTTTAACACAAAAAATAAGTTCGAAAGTTAAGGGTGCGCGTTATACGCCGGGTGTAAAAACGATACCTTTAAAAATTACAAAAGAGATAAACATAAAAATAAATTTACTTCTGCATGCATAGAAATACTGTTTATTTAAAAGAAATGACTTGCCTTATGAACCAAAAGTGTTGTAGTTCTAGAAGTATACTATTTTTTCAAATGTCTGGGATAATACCTCGACTAAATGACTTAAAAACATAACAGCAATGTTTATTAATATTTCAGGTTTCTTCATAAAAAAGGGGATCCGTGTTATACGGCGAATGTACCTAAAAATTTAAAAAATCGGCTTTAATGTATAGTTGCGCGTTATACGCCGGATTTTACGGTAAATGTAATAATCTTGAATTCTTTTTAGCTTCGGGGGTTTTGTAAAATTGTGCTACGAATTTTTTATAGTTTAAAAAAAATCTTAACTGGATGAGACTAATATATCTGCTTCTGTGGTTGCTGTAACTTAGTGGATTCGTGGCAGGCGTGTCACGAGTTCGAGCCGAAAACTACTAGTGATCCGCCGTGTAAAGGGGTTGAAGCTCATTAAATCTGTCGAGGCTCTATGTCCTCCCGTTGGCGTATCGTGGAAGTTCGGAGAGGAGGATGCGGGCAACGGTGTCGTTCTCGGTACTTAACGTGGTTAAACATTAAGGGATCCATCAACAATTGACTATGTTAATAATCATTCTCTCACTGTCTGTTATTGGAGTGCTTGGAGCTAATTTTAAGCACAAAGTGCTTCAATTCTCATACAACATGTATGCATCTCATACTTTTTAATTCTTTCGAATTCTTCAAATTTCAGAACATTTTATAGACAAGAATTTTTTTCCTTATGCATATATCCTGAAATTTCTATCTGATGTTTAAATAAAAAAATAATAATAATAAATATATCGAACATAGTATGCACCGATAAAAATAAGCTTATTCAAGCAGAAAAAAATTAGTTGTAAATAAAATATACAATTCATTATCAAATAGTAAATAAAAAATAGTAATAGTGTATAAAACTGCTCCGTGATGGATTCCGTTCTTTAAAAATAAAATAAATAATAAAAAAAAAACGACAGCCTTAAAAAATAAAAATACATTAATCAACAAGATTATTTCAGTTACTGAAACATTATTTTACTATTGATTGAATCCCGTTCTACGTTCATTTTAATGGTAGGCATAAATTATTGTAATAATACAAGATATAATTTGCTGCAGAATAATTGACATTGGAAAAATAACTGAAATGATTATACCAAATTATAAATATTCCGATCACCATGGCATTCAATAGAAATCCATCGTACTTCCAGGTTTTGAAACCAAATCTCAACCACAGCATAAATACATTTACCAAATCTTTGTACTTATAAGTCCTCTACACTTTTTGTATTTAAATGTATAAAGAGAAATTTTCATGTAATCCCATCCCACATATCAGTGGCGTAGCTGAGAATACTTGGGCCCCCTTCAAAGTCCCAAACCAGATCTTACACTGATTGCAAAACCATAACATAGCATAGGTTTTGGGTCCCTTAGAATCCTTCCCCCCTCCCGCGATCTAGGGGTGTACGTTACGTCACCACCACATATACACTGGCTCCTCGCCACGTTGAATTTTGTGGGCTTTGATCCGACATTGCTCGATCAACTGGCGTTCTACAAATGCAACAACACTAAAGTGACAAAAGTCATGGGATACCTCCTATTATAATATCAAACGTCCTTTTTGCCACGATGTGCTGCCTCTCTGAGGGAAATGGACTAAACAAGTCGTTGGAGGTCCCCTACAGAGTTATTGAGCCATGCTGCTTCTATAGCCGTCCATAATTCTGAAAGTGTTGCCAGGGCAAAATTTTGTGCATGAACTAACCTATCTATAATAATTCATAAATGTTCGATGGGATTCATATCAGACGATCTTGGAGGCAAAATCATTCTTTGGAACTGTCCAGAATGTTCTTCAAACCAATCGCGAACTATTGTGTCCCGGTGACATGGCACATTGTCATCCATAAAAAACCCATTGTAGTTCGGAGACATGAAGTCCCTGAATGGTTACAAATAGTCTCCAAGTAGCTGAACATAGCCATTTCCAGTCAATGATCGCTTCAGTTGCACCAGAGAACGGAGTCCATTCCGTGTAAAAACGACTCATGTCATTATGGACTAGTGTTTATATATATAAGTGAAATATTATAGGAATATATTTAGTATACCACTTACGAAATTTTTGAAACTTTGAGTAATGAAGAAAATACCAGTTTAATCACAAACAATGCTTCATATTAATAAAATTCATAAGACTTATAAGAAAATCTCGCATAAAATTAACGTGATTCTGAAAATAATTTAGTCTAAAAATATTTTAACTGTTTCGATATTTTTAAACAAAAAAATGCAAACAATATAAAACTATATTCCAATTCTACCATTCTTTTAAGAAAAGTGATAGTCAATATAAACCGATATTTTGTGAACCGATATACCATGTGATATTGAAAATATAACTAACCGAATTAGTTTCAATTCCCATTATCACAGTTCATAATGATAAACATACTGATTCAGTTTCCCTATATGTATGCCTATTATATTAGTTGGAAAAGATGTATAACATCTCTATCACCAAAAGCTCATAATTTCTTTTATGAATTCGAAATACTTATATTTTAGTTTTAAAAAATTTAATAACATTTTATTTTTACCTGTGCCATAAGAGTTTTCTTTCCGTAATATCTTACATCTTACAAACTTATTTTTTTTTTATCTTAAACTGTAGTGTACAAATAACGCCTGAAATATTCTAATGTGTACATGTATTCAATATCCAGCAAAATAAATATCCTACTACACACAAAGGAAACTAACTTTTAATTACACCTTCTGTGCTTTCCTTTACAAAACCCACCAAAATTTGATGACAATGCCATAACCTTCCATCGAGTCGTAAAGTTCTCAGAAACGGACATTTAAATGCGGTGCACAAAGCTATCCGAGTTGCGTTACAAATAATTTACTTGTCTTGTGAAATCCACAGCAGTAAAACAAGCGTGGGACAGCAGTGAGACTCGCGATTTTGTGAACTTTCTGTTCGCTCGTCTTTCGGTCTGAACGTATTCTTATAAACCTGTGCCGCATTTTATTATGCAATAGAATATTTATAAGCAAGCGTGTGAGCGGATTTCGTTGGATTTTTAGGTAAGTAAATAAGAATTTTACTTTTTGGATATATTGTGGAGCTTATTTGTTCTGTTGTGGAATAAGGTCTACTGTGTTATTTTGGTAAAGAAAAAGGAAAATATGTGTTTTTTCTTGGGGGAGGGGCTGTAACGTTTAAATTATTTAAGAAAGGAAATGGGGTGCCGTATTTACAAGGCATGGATAAAATAGGAGATATTCAAATGCATTATACAAAAGTTTTTAGCAATCATTACGCTAGCTTTTTTTTTTAATCCCTACTATTTTTTTATCCCTACTATACTCTCCCTATATATATATATATATATCTTGTTCAAATTTTCAATCGTTAATAAAATACTTTCTACTCATCCATTCAAGTTCAAATACATTTTTTAAACTTAAAGTGGATGACATTTGATTTTAATACAGTTTTTTTTTTCAAACACTCTAATTCATTAATTAAATTAAAAAATGAATGAATAGTAACAAACAAAAATAATAGTCCACCAGCATATACAGAAAGGAAAATCGTTTGTTGTGCCTCTGTAGCCCAATGGATAGCGCGTTGGACTTCTAATCTAAAGGTCGTGGGTTCGTGTCACACCTGGGATGGCCTAATTTCTGAGAGTGGGATTTTTTTAACTATGTATTTTAATAGAATAATTATAAATTAAATGGATAAATAAATAGAAACAAACAAACAAAAAATAGTCCAATACCATATATAGAAAGGAAAATGAAAAATTGCAAGGAAAATTGCTTTCTTTTTTGTCAACTAATTTTGTGATTCTGTAATATCTATATATATTTATATTGTAACTATTTTATAAAAAGTAACTCTCAAATAAGAATTTTCTTTGGTGACTTAAGTAGGAACTGACTTAAAGTTTTTTGTTTATATATATATATATATATATATATTACCCGTTTATATTTATTATAATTAACTTAATGGAAAATAAGCTTAAAAATATTTTGATTGAAGACTCCTAAAGAAATAGTTTAGTCATCAAACACGTAAGAGTGATAACCGCAGTAAGTTTGTTTATTATTTCCACCTTCATTGAACACCATCATGACAATCACCTAAAAAAGATACTCACGTGTTCTCCATTGAATTCAAAACAGATATTAAAGCTATCTTCGAGAAATGTTAAAAATAAGTTCAGAATTCGGAATATCCTTTCAGAAATGAAACACTAACATTAATATTATATTCTGTCTTCGCTATACTATAAAGAGCAGTCTATTTTATCATGCTACTCATTATTATCTGAGTTGATCCGTTTTTTTTGTGATCTAAAATGTGTTTTGCAGTTTTTTTCTTGTACCATAACACTAAATGAGCTTTTCCTTTATATTATAAAATAAAATAATTAATTATTTCTAAAATTACGAAATTTTAAAAGTGTTTTATTATTATTATATGTATAATTTACAATTTTGCAAATTTGCATCAAAATCAAAACATTTTTCTGCCTGAAAATGTATTCCTTTAACTTGTACTTTCTGTTATATTTATAAAATTTCACTAAAATTTCAAATTTATAATTGTGTAAAGATGCTCAAGTATTAAAAAAAAAGAATTTCATAAAAAAAATTTCTTGAGGTTTAAACAAAAAATCTTGTTTTAAATATGTATTTTTAAATCAAATGTATTTTGTTTACTCACGTGTATTATTATTGCTGGAAAATATGTACTTTTCAAAAGAAGGTTTCGGCAAAAATCAAAAAGTGGCAAAAGCGGGGCTCTTGAACTTATTGGCCGGAAATATTGAATGTATTTACCAAGTAATTATATATATATATATATATATATATGGCGTCACATGAATTTAACCCATTGACCGCGGTTCAAAATTACAAGATCTGTCGCCAAAAGCGCTCGCGTTGCTTCAGAGAGTGCCACGTTTATATAAACACACTCACCCTCTGTTCAATAATAATACCACATATAGTTGCTAATTATATTAATCTTCCTGTACTAAAGTAGAGTAGCAAAAGAAAATAAGTACATAACGCAATATTTACTATATAAAAAAATCTAAATTAAATTAAACAAGTAATATTAAAAAAAATTAAGTCAATTCTTACTTAGATCAACAATGAAAAATTTTATTTTAGCTACTTTTTATTATATAGTTACAATTAATATAAATATGTATATACATAGGACAGAATCACAACATTAAGTGGTAATTAATTTTTATTAATTATCATTAAAGTATCGTATTGTCATCCAAAACAATCGTGTATATAAAATTTCATTTCAACTGAATGCTTTAAAACGTGAGAAAAAAACCTTTTCAAGTTTTGACACATGTCGCCAAAAGGGTCGCTAAGTCGCTAGAAATGATGCCAACGTGGCTGTATTTGTAATTCTTTAAATAATGAGTTTTAATCAATCAATTTTTATTTATTATAATTAAATTACTGTATTGTTATCCAAAATAATCATGTGCATAAAATTTCAGCTCAATTGAGCGCTTTAAAAAGTATTTTATTAACGATTGAAAATTTCACCAAGATAAATAAATAAATATATAAAGAGTGTGAGCTAAAATAGGAATTGAAAAATATAAATTAAAATACTACGTCTAATTTTTATTTTGAGTGTTCTGGAAGCGCTTCTGGATTATTCAATAATTTCGTTACTGCTTTTCAAACTCATAGGTAGGATTTCTTGGCTTCGAAGCTTTGCTTTTCATACTTGCGCATTCTTTGTAAGAAATGGTATGATGATGCTTTTGAAACTTATTTTACGGCTTTTTCTTTTTTTCAAAATTCAGTGCGTTGTAGATAGATTTTGGGGACCTACTGTTCTTACGGTACCTCTTCTGTTACTAGGAAAAGTTTTTCAAGTTTTTCTCCATAATCTTTGCATTTACGACCGCAGTTTTGTGTTTTCGGAGAATTGACATTAACAGAAAATTCGGTTTGACAGTTATTTTCGGAATTCTTGAAATCCCCCCCCCTTTCCAAATTCTTGATGTCAGCGCTCTGTTGCTCTTAAATTATTTTGAAAGTAAGATAATTGCACCTTTCAGTAACTGTTCGTTTTCTTTTAATGCATGAAAAACTGAACAATCAGAATTCGCATTCTTTAAAAAATTTGTCATCTTACTTTTACAATTGGTTGATGTTCAACTGAATTAAAGCAATTGATTTCTATCAGTG
>BMAV01001100.1:136577-174690 GCA_019973955.1 Trichonephila inaurata madagascariensis
GCGAATCGCATAACTTTTATTCGGCACTTAAGAGATTAATTATAAACGTACAAATTATAAGTGTTAATTTTTGTATACAATTTTATGTATGATAAGCCCTTGGGGTACTGGTAATAATTAAACTTGTTCTTAACTTACTATTGTTAAATTATAAAATGCATTGTGTGCAGTACCGATACATTGTATACATAATATAATACAAGTGTATTATATAATGTTTCAGAATATGCACAATAAATATCTATTTCTCTCGTTATACATATACTTGAACTAGAACATGTATGGGCGATGCCTGGCGGAATCACTTAAATTGTTGCGTTGAAGGATGTAGCAGGCTTTTTGCTGTTTTAAAATTCCCATTTTTTTTGGCGATAACAAACAGATATAGCAGCTGCACAAAGAATGCAACACAAACATCCTCACCCACATCTAAAACAGTAACAAAAGCCCTCTTTTTTTCACTCTAGAGATCTCAACTTCTTATAGCTTTGGTCAACCGCAATTTTTTAGAATTATGTGATTTCCGATAAAGTATTTTATGATTGGTTAGAATACGCAAATGATGTAAGATTGCATCATCCGCGTAATGGATACCATTACGAGGGGCAATTACCATTGGATAAAAATATTTTCTCCTTCACGAATTTTAATTCAAGAGCGTATTTAAAACTGTATTCAGAAAAGAGTTTTATGTGTTTCGCAAACTTTCAATATTTGCGACCTAATTTTCATCGCACCCCACTCCTTGCTATAGCAATGCATTGAATGTAATAATAATGTACTTTAACGCTGAAGCAACTACACGGCCTTACTTATAAACTGTTCAATTTATTAAAATAAGTATTAAATTTTGTGCACGTTACTTTTAAGTAAAATAGATATTTTAAGTAATAGGATAAGTATTATGTTACTTTTCTTTTTTAATTTTTACATTGGAATAAACATGCAATGTGTATTTTTATTATATCTGCATGTATTTTGTTTTGCTTCTTTTCTGTAATTCAATATTTTTTTTTTAAATATTTTTTTTTTATTTTCGACTTTTTTTTATATGCTTACTGCCTCATATAGGTTTATGACACCTCCTAGGGAACGCACCCCGCAGTTTGAGAATCGCTGAGGTACACAAATGCTACATACTTAAATTTTCATTTAATTTTAATTTACAAATGTTTAAATAGGCAGTATATATAAAATTATTTATATAACCATTCATTTGTGTGGGGGGGAGGGTGAGAGAGAGAGAGAGTACATTTATAACATGCGTAATTAATACAATTGCTTTCTTCACCTCAACTTATTTTTAGGTAGATTGTAAATTACAATAGAAACTGCACTGGAGCAGAATGAATAAATCAATGAAAATATTATATTGCTGTATGTGTGTGTGTGTGTGATCCCTTTCTTTTAACACAAAATCTTCTACCAAACATCTCATCATCTCGTAGGTAATTATTTCGTAGAACTATGAAGAACACTACAAATTTATTTTTGAACTTTCCAGAATTTTAAATGTTAATATACTACTTAAATGACTTAACAAATAAATTGTTTTCATTAGATGGCTAATTTCTATAAAATATAGTCAAAATAAAAAATTTGCATTTCTGTTAAAAAAAATTTTCCTGTAAATTTACATAAAAATATGTCTCATTCTTTTCTTATTATTAAAGGAAAGCGGAGAGAAAATTGAAAATAAGCTAGGAAACCATTTAATTTCATTTAAAAATTTGCTTTATCACAAAAGACACATTTTTTTTTTTCAATTTTGAGAATATGTATAGATATGTCTATTAAGATCGGATAGTTAAATTTAACAAGAGAAACCGGAATTTAATATCAACATATATGATACGATTCAGACCAAAACCTCTAATATTTGGCTCAACTCCAACTTCGATAAATTTCTTAAAGCCCATAACGTCTTTCAAATAACTGGAAAATGTCACCTACCCAGATTCGTAACGCGCTGCGTGATGTTTATTGGGAATTGCCATATGGTACGGATGACTTTTATGGCACGGGTAGATTTCTCTCAGCATGTGTACGTACTGCCTGTTTTATTATGTATCACAAATACTTCTGCGCAACCAAATTACATTAAATAAATTTTCTTGAAATGTTTTATTTCTTTTAAAATTTTCGTACGTTTTTTTTTTTTTCTTTTTAGTTTATTTTTATAGATGAAGATAAAAATAGGTCGTAACTAAATAAAATATTATATCAGGGGAGAATATATAAATTCCTCTAAAAATTGGGTAAACATTTCTTAGAAGTCTTGCTCTTTTAAAATGTTATAAGCTCAAATAAGTTTCCTATTGTTAAATCCAATTTAGATTTCAAAATTCCCATGTAACATTGATATGGAAATCTGGAGAATAAAGTACAGTAGAACCTGTTTTTGTGCAGTAATTGGGGACCACACAAAAAAAATATTCGAAAATATATTTCATTAATACTTACAAATAACAAAAACGTCGACATACTACAGAAATTTTTTTATGCGTTGGAGAGGGACCGCATAAAAAAAAGTTGTGCTTTGAAAATACGTCAATTATTTATACAATTTATGAGAAAGTACTTCCATAACAAAATAAGTAATTAAATTACACGCGAAAACATTTTAAAAAACATTTAGTTTCTTATTGTATACGTGGAGAAGTTTTCAAAATGCAGATAGATAATTCACTGCTGCTCATCGTAATCCAAAACCCGCATCTTCCTGTGATGAATTAGTACAAAATCGCTTTCGTCATTTGATGATACAATTTCTATTGATTTATTTTTTCGCTCCATAAAGTAAGTGGTAAGTTTTTGCGATGAAGGTTGCTTGTAATCGTCACGACAACCAGATATACATGATTGAAGCTCTTTTTTGGAATTGGTATCTATTTTTAAAAAATGCGCTTTTCCAATTTGTTGGAAAGCTGGATCTTCGCATATGTTTTATATACGCTCTCAAAGAATCCAGTTCCTCTTGTTCACCTTCATAATCTATCAAATTATTGATATCACTGTCATTGAATGTTTTGTCTTCTATCAAGCGCGGGCTAATGGCGAGCTGAAAAGCAAGCGAAAGTGTATTGTTCGGAGACGGTTTATAACAAATGAACAGAGCGTCTTCAAGTGTACATTCGTACATTGATAGAAAACATTACAGTGGAGCCAAAGACATTGTGAAATTCCTATAGCGCATAAAAAAAGATAGCAGAGAAAAAATCTCACAGAAAAAATTGCACAAAAATAAATTCACATAAAACAATTAGCATAAAAAAAGGACCGCACAAAAACAGGTTCTACTGTATATATATACTAAGATCACTCAACGTGACATTCAAGTCATCGCCTTACTTCGGCTAAAATTTGGCGATACATCCATTCTCAGTAGCTCTATTGCATCATAAATCAAACGAAGATTAAAAAAAATCAAATTTTTCTTTTATGTTTAAAATAGATTTGTTGATTTTTTTCCACATGAGTGGAAACCAATCTCACAAGATTAACAATGGTTTTCCATTATGCTTGATAATTTGAAACCAAACTTTAGTTTTAAAAATATCGAATTTTTAATAGTTCTGAGTTACATCACATATATCTTAAAATGATTAATCAGGATCGAATCTTTATATTTGCGTGAATTATTTAGTATAAGTTGCAGACATCCTTATTGCAAACTGAAATTAATTTAAAGCTCTCTCGACTCCAACAGATAAAACACAATACTTATACAACTTTAGAACGTTCATTTCCGTCAACTCAAAATTTAAATTGACCTGAAAATAAAACCCATGCAAAAAATTAGTATTTCACACATCGTGTGATGCATTTTTTAGAGATGAGATCATGAAATAACCAAAAAAATAGGATTAAATTAAAAATTATTCTAATATATCCTAATCATCATTCTAATAATCTATCCTTTCATCATGCAGTTTTAAAAAAAATCGAAGTATATTGTCCAAACTTGTGTGTATTGTTACAGATGGTTGCTGATGAATCGAAATGGGGAAAAAGGCACAAGTATAGAAAAACTGGTTACAAATTTTTTTAATTTACTGAATTACCTTTTTTATGCCAGTGTTTCCAATTGAAGGGTCTAAAATTATTTTTTGCTCAGAAATATACAGCTTATTCATGTGTTTCAATTTAATTTCAAAATCGATAAGTATCTCATCTCTGAATTTATCTTTTTCACTCCTATTCTGGAACTTCAAAGAACCAGTCGATTTCACACACTTCCAGCTTCAGCAGTATTGCGTTCGCAAATGTCTTATGTTCATTAATGACGTCATCACTCAGAGATTGGTGAGTCTGAATCTTCAAAGGATACATTTGAAGGCTTTGGTACAAGATGTGGTGTGCAGTCAATTGTCATAATCCACAGTCCGAAGCAACACTGCTAACTAAAATCTGGGGTCGTTGTTGGATAATCTGCTGAAGGATTGCAACATTTATCTTCGTAATTGCTGTGTTGGGCATCTGACATTTCCAGCACGATCATCATTGACATTCACAGAAAGTTGAAATTTTTTGAAATTTTTGGCCTACGTTATTCTTAAATTCATTAAATTTTGGGCTTGTGTGTTGAAAGGGAAACTCATCCAGCAAATCGAACATTTCTGTAAATACGAAAATAAGACACAGAACAGTAAAATATCAAATTAAGAACACGTTCAGTGAAACAAATAGCTATCTAGCGTTTACAACAGCAATTATTCGAATAAGATCCATTTTAAGGAATTTACTATCTTTTTTTGTGTGTTAACGAACTAGTATTTTTCAAGTACTTTCTTTTAATAATAAGTCATTATTTAAATTTTTGTTTTATTTTATTTATTTTTGCATTCAGATACTTTTTCAATTCCTACTATTAACTCACACTCTATATATATTTATTTATTTGTTTGTTTGTTTGTTTGTTTGTTTGTTAATTTATTTATCTTGATGGAATTTTCAATCGTTAATAAAATTCATTTTAGAGCGCTCAATTGAGTTAAAATTTAATATACATGATTATTTTGGATGACAATACAATAATTTAATTATAATGAATAAAAATTAATTGATTAAAACTAATTATTTAAAGAATTACAAATACATAGCCACGTTGGCGTCTTGTGTCAAAACTTGAAAAGGTTTTTTTCTCACATTTTAAAGCATTCAGTTGAACTGAAATTTTATATACACGATTGTTTTGGATGACAATACGATACTTTAATGATAACTAATAAAAATTAACTACCACTTAATGTTGGGATTCTGTCCTATGTGTATATACATATTTAATAAAAAGTAGCTAAAATAATATTTTTATTTGTTAATCTAAGTTGGAATTGACTTAATTTTTTTTTATATTACTTGTTTGTAATTAAAATGTTAATAGGAAATCACGAGATGTTAAAATTGTGTTTCTTATAATATAATTTTAAAAAATCACGCGTGATTTTTATTATGTTGATCATTTTTTTAAGATTGGATGTATTATTTTTTTATTAAGAAAAAACAGCAATGCTTTATTCGAACCGGGTTTTTCTTACTCTTACTAAAATTTCAACATAAAAGAGTATTGAATGAAATTCTGAATTTCGAGTTTAAATATGATTAGAAGTTTTACGAAAATATATTATTTTAAACCATTAAAAGCATTTAAATCTATTTGTAAAAAGTGACTATAAAATTTAATATAACGTAAAATCTGGCGTGTAACGCGTACTTTGAACACAAAAAATAAGATCCAAATTTACGGATGCGCGTTATGCGCCGGATATTACTATAAAAGTTTTAAAAACAAAAACAAAGAAAAGATGAGCACAGAAAAAGTTATACTTCTATATGTATTAAAACACAGTTTATTTGAAAGAAAGGACATCCCTTATGATCTTAAAGGGTTGTAGTTTTAGACTTATGCTATTTTTTTTTCTAAAGCTTGGAACAATACCTCGGAAAAATGATTTTAAAACATAGAGCAGTGCTTCTCAAACTTGTAATGTTTCCGACTCAATATTCAATCATAATTTTCATCGCGCCCCCCTCCCCTCCATACAATAACAATGTATTGAATTCAATAATACTATACTTTGACGTTAAACCTACATTACAACTTTAACCTCTTAAGTGCCGGCGGCGTATATAAACGTCTCGCTCAACCAGTGCGTTAATTACCCCGGAAGTATATGTACGTCTTTCCGAAGTATTATCTTATTTGTGCACTGCTATTCATAAAACTAATCCGAATGGCTTGGAATGCAATAAAATGACCTTCATAGTGTTTCCGAAGAATTTACTTATTTCAGAGGATTTGCTTATTTATATTCCTTTTCTACCCCTCTCCCCCCAATACCTCACATATGCTCATCTACGTGTTAAACTGTGGCATTGGGGAGCAAATCGCATAATTTTTAATCGGCATTTAAGGGACTAATTATAAACCGTACAAATTAGTAAGATAAGTGTTAATTTTTGTTTTTAATTTTATATTTAACAATCCCATGAGGTGACTGGTAATTATTAAACTTGCTCTTAACATAGTATTGTTAAATTATTTATAAAATATATTGCTCTGTATTGATATATTTATAAGTGTTATTATATCAGTGTAAATGTGTATTTTATTTTTATTATGTCAGAATGTATTTTGTTTATTTATTTCAGTAAATTGGTCATTCTTTTAAATAAAATCTTTTGTTTTAGGCTTTTTCAATATGTTCGCGCTCCCTCTCAGGGTTATCACGCCCCCCCTAGGAGGGGGTGCGCCCCAAAGTGAGAAACACTGACATAAGGCATTGCGCACGTACATTTCAGGTTTCTTCATAAAAAAGGGAGTGCGCGTTATAAGCTGCGAATATACGTAAAAATTAAAAATTGCAACTTGAATGTATAGGTGCGAACTATACACCGGATTTTACGCGGTAGCTATTTTTTTTAAATATGTTCAATACAGACTTTTTAATAGATATTACTTGATCAAAATCCTGCAAATTAGAAATTTTAGCACTATAAATTCCGTTTATTTTTAAAAATATTTGAATGGCATTACGATATAGAAATTGCATAAGTATGCTATAAACTAGATGTTTTTGTTAAAGCTTGGAAAACTTTTAACACATTAAGCGAATGACTTTTGAAGCCTGAATATAGTCATTAATTCACATCAACACGTCTAGTAAAAATAACTCACATCAATAAAACGTTATTTACATTAAGAAATACAATCGGAACATTTCCTGGTACAAATCGAAGCCTTCCAAATGTCTGTACGTGTGTTTTAAGGAAACTTTTCCCTTCACTATCACCATATTAAGGCACTGCTTGAGTCTGGATAATTGCATTCTTTAAGCAACTTCCCAAGAAATGGCAGACATCAATGTCCTGGAAGAAAATCGTCAATCTAAGGAGAGAAAATAATTTCCTATCGGAAGTCCATCAGTACTTCGAAGATGAAAATGAATCCAGACCATTCACTAGAGGGCCTTAAGTTCCCATCCATTATATTTTACCGCCCCCGCACACAAGAACCATTAACGTCGACGCGTCGTTTCTCGTTACATTTTCCCAAATAATAATAGTGAACTCAATAACACAAGCTCTTCGGATTTCTTGCTGCATTAAAGGTAGTTTGTAGGTAAAGTTAAATGTCAGACAAAAGATAATGGTACGTATTTGTTGAACGAAGAAAGAGGTCGTGTGTATGATATTGGGAAGACGACGTAAAGTAAAATTGTCTGTTTTGGAATTTTTGTTGAATAATTGTCAATAGAGAGACGGTGGTATTTCTTTACTAAGTACAGAGATGGTTTTTATTCAGTTTTTGCATGATGAGAAAACATAAAAGCCTTTACGTATTTTGAATTTTTATTCTTATTATTGAGAAATAAGTGTTGATACATTTTGAATGTTGAAAACGCTCGTATTTAGTTCCAAGCAGTTTTCTTTTTCCTTCTATTTCAAATTCTTGTTAAATGTTAAACTAAGTATAAAGATATTTTATTTTTTCATTAACTGTATCAAAAGAAAAAATTCGGGTTAGTTCCAAATGAAAAAGAAATTAGAATTTTATTCTAGAACCCCCTATGATAAATAGTTTTAATTCCATATTTTTGTTCGTTTATTTTTTTTTATTATTATTATTAAAATTTCTTGAGCTTATGAAATGTCTGGTAATGAAGGATATGTTTTGTCTGAAGAAAAAAAATGTTTGCTTATGTTGTTTTAAAAAATGTTGTCTTTAACTATATTTTAAATTTTTCCCCCCAATTTTTTCAACTTTTATTAAATGTTAAGCAAAAAAAAATGTCTTTTTATATTTCCTTCAACCTATCTCAATAAGAAAATTTTGAATTAATTTCAATTAAAATCTTTTTGTTTTTGTTGTTTTTGTTTCAAAACAACGGGTACAAAATTACATTTTTTTTTTGTTTGAAACTTTATTAAATATTATACGATGGTATTTTATATTAATAACATGGTCCATTCCATGGTGAATTAGAAAACTTGCATTATATAAAACTTATAAAGGACAAAATTATTACCATAAGAACCCATTTTAAAAGTTCTGTGATGCATATTTCAAAATGGAATCTAGAACACAAATCACATTCATTATATTTACTCTAAGCCACCAGGAAAATAAATGAGTGCTACTGCTTTATTTCATTTTATAGTACAAAAATATATACTTTTTTTTCCAAAATCTTCGCGACATCTCAGCAAAAGTTACAATAACTTGAAAGAAAATTATTTTAATGATTGATATAATTGTTTATAAAAAAAATAGAAGTTTTATACCCTTTGTTCGGTTGTTTACTAAATATTTTTAAAATTTTTAAGCAAATTTTGCTTGTTTGTTTTTTTGCTTGAAAAACAGTAATAATAATATTAAATTACATTTTCGTTACATGCTATTAATATTAGTTTATTTTCGGAATATTTTTAAGACTCAAATTTGTGGAAAATTAATTATATTATTTTGATTGTAAATATAATTTTTCTAAATATGATGTAAAAAACAATTTCGATCCATTATCTGTCCCATTATTTGTCATGTTTATATATACAAAGAGAGGGGACCATTTTTTGTCGAAAATGTGGAACTGCATTCATCTGTTCATTAAATTGCACGGCAGAATCACCCAACGGTTTCTGACACTAATGTTAATGTGAAGGTGTGTCCCAACCTACCTTTATTCTAACTAGTGCCTAGAATCATTTTGTCAGACAGAAATGACTTTCACGGCAAAAAGAACGGGACGTCATTGATAAAATGTTCAATCTTTGTGACCATTATACCACAGTACACGATATCTCCAGTAGGCTGTTAATGATCTGCACCATTCAGGATGGCAGATGGATAAGCCTCTTTTATTGAAGGCTTCTGGCCACAGTGTACGGAATGTCTGGCCTCCGGTTGCCCTAAACAGCTGCTAAACAATATTGTTGTGTCTAGTTTCGGTCTCTTTTTTTCCCCCCTTAACAATGATATATCACTCATGCCTTGTCGGGTTTTTTTCTTGGACAAGCACCATCAATCTTTCTTCCAGCTGTACCTGTCTTTTTGAAAACTATCCAAGCTCATGGTACAACACTTCAGTTCTAAACCCTTAGATGACAATCCCCAAACCACGAAACTTGTCGAATTTGTAGCTCATTATACTACGTGTAATGACATTCGGTGATTTCTTGTAGATCTTTTGCCCTTAACTAATGGTGAATGTCTGAAAATGCACTTTTTTTTTCTTTTTAAATTTCCTTGAATTGTGCGCGTTGAGACTTCAAGTGTTTTTGCTGAATGGGACGTCAATCACAAGGACATTTAGTTTGATATCTTTTCTTTTCGCCAAAGAAATAATTAAATGAATTTTCTAGCTGTAATTCTCACTTTATGTGTTCTGTGTATAAGTTTTCTTCATTTTATACGTCTTTAGAAATACAGACAGGAAGACATTATAGGGTTGTGTGTGTATGGGTAAATAAATCCTTCAAATGAACTGTAATTTTTAGTTGTCTACGTTATTTTTTATCTAAAACTTATGTCTAATAGTTTTGTGGGGCATCCCACCATCTCTGATGTTATGCTACTGGTATTTTCATTTACATCACCTTTCTATGGGCTTGATTTTTCCTCGTACTGATCGCATATAACATTTTGTTTTTTAAATTTTACTCACTAGTATACACATATATATATATGATAGTAGATATAATTTCATATGAAACACCAGTAGGCATTATGTAACTTCAAGAACATTCAAAATATCAATATATTTCCATTCCTGTAGAAAAATAAAAACACAAATATATGCTGAAATGTCATTTTTTTCTTTGCTTATCTGCTGCTTGAATATCAGAATATTTGATGACATTTATGGGTGTTGCCTGAGGAAATACTTTAGAATTTAATGAATAAGAATCGTGTTTAGTTAGCTACATCTTTCACACTTAAATTCTGCATTAAACTCACTTTATATTCATTTTGTATGAAACTATCTAATACAAATAAAAATGCTTCAAGATATTGTTGCGAATATTAATATGCTTCATACAGTAGCGTAACGTACACCGCCGCAACGGGGGATCCCAGGCGTTCTAGGGGGCCCAAAGCATGACTGAGGCTTAGAACGTATTTGGGCTTGGGGCCCAAAACCTGACTTTACAGGGGGGCAAGTATTCTTCGTTATGCTACTGGCTTCATATGTTTAAAATAAAAAGAAAAGTCATAATCAAATAGCAGAATTACAACCATATATTTAAAATTAAAATTTTCAATTATCAAATGAAAAGAAAACATTTTTTGTGCTAAAATTCATTGAGTAAATTATTTAGTAAGGATTTAGTTTTCTTAAATTCCTACTTGCAATTCTTTTCAACAATTTTCTTAAGCTGTTTTTCCCCTTTATTCACAGTTAACCACTTCATTATTTCATCAAATTTAAAAATATTTTTAAATTTATGATCCATACCTAATTAAAGGCACATTTATAAACGTCTTTATATAAATAAAAAGTTTTTAAAAAATTCTATTAGAAGAATTAAATCTCTTTGATTTTTTGACATGTTATTTTCTCTTTTATAATCTCATTATTACAATTTAAATACAAAATTAAAAAATCTAAAAAGAAATACTTTTATCTATACATATAAATAAAAATGAAGTGTCTGTTTGTAATTTGAAATTAACAGCTTTTTACTAAATGCATTTAAAAGTATATACAGTACTTATATGAAAAAATCATTTTTAAAAATTTTTGTCTGTCTGTCTGTTTGTTCCGGATAATCTCTGAAACGGTTGGACCAATTTTGACGAAACTTTCACTGGCAGATAGCTAATGTTATAAGAAATAACTTAGGTTACTTTTATTACAGAAAAAAAATTAGGGTTCCGCGAAAATAAAATTAAAACCAATGAAATGGTGAACAATATCCGTTTCTAATAGGGATTATTTTTATTCAATAGGGATTATTTTTGTTCAATAGGGATTGTTTTATTTTGCGAGCGTTCTGTCTTAACGTTTCTAGCAGTTATATCAACTTTTTTTTTTGTTTGATTAGGTTACTGACACTCGCGATATATCCTATTCATGTCTGATCTTAATGATTTTAAGTCCTCACACCATCGACAGTGTCAAAAGTCAAGCATCCCTTTTACCCCTTGCTTGCGGGTCCGTTTCATCCTACCCAGTCCTCACCCCATCGGCAGTGTCAAAGGTCACGAGTCCTTCTCCCTCCCCTGCTTGCAGATTCGTTTCACCCTACTGTTACTTAGAACTGTTTTGAACTGTTGCATTCAACGTTTATCATCATTCCAATGATTTCATTCTCTCTCAAGAACACTGAGCAACATCAATTTTTCTATAACATAGACAGCATTTAAACTTAAATCAGGAAGTTTTTGGGTTTTATGTCATTTGACTTCTCACAAGGCTCCGCATTTAAATAGAGGTAAGCCAATTTCATACCTCTATTGTTTATTTCATTGCCAAACACTACACAAAACAGTCACAATAAATATTTGTCTTGCAAGAGTGCAATGGGGGTGGCGATCGCAGAGCCAACAGGTTGTTTTATTTAGTCAAGTACGCAGGTAGCTGTTTCTAAAATAAATATTTTTAATTACGTTTTAGGTGAAAAAGTGCACTTCCACCCTTAAATTAAGTAAGTTTATTCAAAACTGTAAATAACTTCATTTATCTCCTGCGTAATATATACAATATAATAATATTTATATTGCGTAGTGTTTATACTGAAATCAAAAAATAACAGTTTCTCGAGTCACAAAGTATTTTTATTTTTCTACCGTTCCGTTCTTAATTCAAATTGTTTCGTTACATTTTCACTGTTTTTTAGCGATGAGATCTTAAAATAATAATTAGAAATCAATGTTAAACGTCGTTAGGTTTTCTTTCATGAAAATAAATATGTTTTTTATTTACTTTGAAAACGATAAATTCTTATAGGTTATTTTATTTAGTTAAGTACGTAGCTAGTTGTTTCTAAAATAAATATTTTTAATTACGTTTTAGGTGAAAAAGTGCACTTACACCCTTTAGCTATACCTAAAAGAAAATCAAATCTTTATAATCTGTACAAATAAATAGAATTGAAGTGTGTTTGTAATTTGTAATTAACAGCTTTTTACTAAATGCATTGAAAAGTATATACGGTACTTATATAAAAAAAAAATCAAGTTTTTAAATTTTTGTCTGTATCTGTCTGTTTGTTCCGGCTAATTTCTGAAACAGCTAGACCGAATTTGACGGAACTTTCACTGGCAGATAGCTGATGTTACTAGGAGTAACTTAGGCTTCTTTTATTTCAGAAAAAAATAGGGTTCCGCGAAAACAAATTAAAACCAATAAAATGAACAACATCCGATTCAAATAGGGATTATTTATTATTATTATTATTTTAGAGAGATTGTTCATTAAATTGAATATATTGTACATAGAAAGATTGTTCAATAAATTGAATATTGTATAGATAGACATTGTTCAATAAATTGAATATTGTATATAGAAAGATTTTTCAACAAATTCAATATTGTATATAGAGAGATTTAATATTAATGTATTACACATCCAGATAAAAATTATTTACACTATTTTAAGCGTTTATTACACAAAATTTGTAACAATGTGTTATTTTTGTTGAGCAGAAGAAAGGTGTTTGCAAAAATCGACCCACAAGAGAGTTACGGGGCGTTATAAATTTTAAAAAAGTCTTTTTTATCAGCTGTTATATCTACAGACTTAAAATTTAGCAAACATGGTTTTTTATTCAGCTGAGATATGCAAAAAGCTTTTTTTTTGTTTAATTTACAATTCCCGTAAAATTAACTCATTAAAAACTCCTTTACCTTTCAGTCTGTATTGTTTAATTTTTCCGCGAAGAACGGGTATACCAGCTAGTATTTAATAAAACTACATATAATTCAAAAATAATTCTACGGTCTTTTTAGAATTACTAAATAATTCACAGCCCTGTCTTCCAAAAAAAAATGTGAAAAAAAAATCGCATTTCATATTATTTGCCTTATAATCCTTTTATTGAGACCGACAAAAGGGGTTGAGGAGGAGGAGGAGGGATTCATACAAAATGCATTGAATAAAACTTTTACGAGGCGTTTAATGGTGAAGGGCACTTCATAAAGGTCATCGTATACGAGCCATAAATACTTCTGAAACGACTAGAATATGCTTAGAATTGATAAACCCGATCTGAGACCACTGGGAGCTAGAGGGCATTTAGAATTATCCTCTGAAACGAGCTGACGTTGCAGGATAATTCGCTGGTCCCTACCAACAACCTCCGGGGAATCCGTAGAAGATCTTCCTCTTCCTGTCTAAAGGATGTTTCTGCAGGAGCCGTTTTGTTATTTTGCAGCATCAAGATTTTATCTCGGCAAAGACTGATGTAACATTTTTTAGGGGAACTTCTTTTTGTGGAAGTTTTTTGAAAAGGAGCTTTTAGTGAATAAGGTCTGGAAGACAAAAAGGATGGATTTCTTTTTTCTCCGAGTAGTTTAGTTTCAGTAGCTTGTCGAAGATTCTCTTTTTAGTGAATTCTAAGTCTGTGTGATGTATTTTGAAAGATACGGTTACTTTGTGTAATAGATTTTCGGATCGTGGTATGGTGTTGCCTTCTCGACATAAATGAATTTAGGTTCTTTTTTTCAAGAATTTACAGAGTACAACACAAAAATTTTATATCGATTTTGTTACAAAAATTTCCTGTAATGTTATTTTTCTGGGTACAAATTTTTCGTTCTGAAATAAAAAATTTCTGAAAATTACTGAAGATTAATTCCAAATTTTGTCAAAAAGATATTATTTTAATTAATTGCATTTTTTATAATTTTTTTTATTAAAAATAATTTCCATTCATGTTTTTGTAAAAAAATTCAATGACTGAAAATGGAGTCAGGTTATTCGAATATTTCAATGGGCTAAATTCATGACGGTCACATGATAAGTGTAACCACGTGATCACCATTGAATTCGAAACAAATATTAGACTTCTACTTGATGTTGTTCTTGTAAAATTTGAAAGATTTCAAATTTAATAAATGGATAAAAATGTTCAAAAAAAAATATTAAAAATTTTTAAAATTAAAAAGAAATTGTAATATTATAGAGTGTTTTTAAATTAAGTACATTTTGTTTTCTTATGTGCGTTAATATTGTTGACAAATATGTACTTTTTAAAAGAAAATTTCTGTAATAAACAAAAGTTGGTAACAGCGAAGCGCGTGAACTGGCTGGAGACACGTGGTTACATATATCATGGGACTATGACGTCACATGAATTTATGAGCTGATTGGCTGGAAACGCGTGATTATAGTCATCATGTGAACTCCACACGACTTGAACCCATCGCTATATAGCCACCATTTTTATCTAGGGGTTGCCAAATTATTTTCTCTTAATTTAAGTTCTCCCTGTTTAGAAAAACTTGTTTTTTAACCAGTTCACTTAATAAAGTGAGGAAATTTTGTTCTCTATTTTCTCACCGTCCCCCGACCAGCACCTGTTTTTTTTCACTTACATATTTTTTTCGAAAATGAAACTATTGGAATCCATTTGATTATTCTTATTATTCCACATACAGAGAAGTAAAAAAAACATTTTTGAACTTCTGATATTTTAATGATACTTTCTTTTCCACCACATCCCTTCATTTTTCTCGCTCTTTTCTTGTCCCTATCACAGCCTTTCTTACTTTCCTCTCAGAATCACTTTTATTTGCCAAAATGTACTTTCAGATTTCGTGTACATTTTAGACTGATTATAATACACTTTGAAATCGGTTTTTTGTTCAGACTTTAAGCTCTAAGCTAAATTTTAATTTTGTTCTTTGTGTTGTCGGATCAACTGATAAATATTCAGAGGGGTAAAATAATGCTTGGGTAATATTAGAAGTCCAAATTATATAACCAAACGTGTTGTTAAAAACAACGTTTGATTACAAAGCGTCATTAGTATAAAAAATATACTTGTAACTGACTTGTCATATTTCTTGACAATGTACGAATTTTCAAAATGAAAATGATGATAAAAGAGATTTTTACACACAATTTGGTTAATGTTTTGAAAGTAAAATACTTTACTTTAATGATATTCTTCTGAATAATCTAACTCATTTATATACATTGAAACAGCAAGTACAATAGAATCTCTATTTAACGAAGTTGCTAAATCGCAGAAAAAGATGTGTTGCTATTGGTGATTAATTAGTTTTGAAGGGAATATATAAAACTTGTTATACTTAAAGATGAATCTATCTAGTCATACTTAACGATGAATCTATATAGTTATAATTAAAGATGAATACCATTGTGTAATCGTGTCACTGGGTAGATGGAGAAGTCATTTGATTCGCTTGACTTGAATTCGATAGAATTTTTGGAACTACCTTGGCGGAATAATTTCTACTCTGACTCTCACCCAACCCCTGAGGAGTTTATATGAGCTGTAATCCGGTTTTTGCATTCTTTTGGTGTTCCATACTAATTTATGCATCCGGCAAATTAATCTTATCAATAGAAATTGATGCCAGTTAAGTATTATGATTTGGGGAGGACATATTACGTATTAAATATCAGATTTTGTAAATTTTTTCAACTTATAGTCTTTAGCACAAAATGGAATTTTTAAAAAATTGTTTTTATAGTATAAATTCATTTAATAAGATCACTAAATATAATGCTATTTGAATAAATGTATAAATATTTCATAACTTATAATTCCTTGAATTTCAATTGCATTGTTTCAGAGGTTAGCTTCTTGTTTCTTAACCTTTAACGACTTATGTGTGTAGAGATATTCACTATCTAAACATGTTGAATATAAACTGACTAATGAATCTGAGATTATCTGTTAAGTTTGATTAACATTTAAGTAAAAATCTAATATATAATACAAAGAACGTTTAATTTCTTTTTTGACAAATACAATCCACATTATTTGAGATGATATACACTGAGAGGTAAAATTACAACGCATTAAAGTGTAAACAAAAATAAACGAAATTCTTATCCTACTCATTCATCTGACAAAATATAGAATCTCTTGAACATTATCTGAGTGAAATATTAGACATCAGAAAACCATTGATGCGTTAACTAATACAGAGTGGCTTGGTAACAGGCGTGGACAAAATTAATAATGGTATCAATCTTCTCAAATAAATCGATCGATCATATTTATCCAAGCATGTATGAAATAACTCCTCTCCACTCGATTCATCATCAGGCATTTATATGTATTAAGTAACTTCGAAGTTGTTTAGAGAAACACTGCTTAATGCGTGGTAAAATGGTGGTTTATGTGTCACTTATAATGGTAAACAAAGGCTTAATGTCATTTATTTATTTTTATTGTTGTTGTTTGATGAAATAAAATCAAGGTATATGTTGGGGCAATAAACTAAAATTGATAAAACTCGGCGTAGTGATATGTTCTGTATATGTAAATGAACTAGTTAACCCCTGAAATTTATAAATAATTAATTAGGAAACTGTACAATACATTGGAATTTGAAGAACTTGTATTGGCAAAATTCCCAATTATCTTAAAACAATTGTGAGAGTTTCGTTTTATGATACATTTATTATCTGTTGAATTATTTGCTTATAGATAAGAATTATTGAAAGTCAGTTAGTAAATATCTTTTCATTTGTCAGGTTTACAATGTTTGCTGCAGACTGTATGTCTGCTTTCACTCTTGTCGTAATTCATATAAAAAAGCGTTCTGTTATGAGGATGCAAAAAAATAAATAAATAAATAATAAATGAATAAATAAAATTTTTGAAAAATAATAATAAATGGACTATCTGATATTTTCAAGGCACATACGAGTCAAGTAAAATAGCTTTTTTTCCAAATATAATATTTTTGAAAGAATTGCTAGAATTTATTTTACTGTTGCGGATAAAATTTCTAAACACTCTGTTGGAGATATGCGTTCATTTTTCTGTCTCGCCTGGAAGTATAAGCAGTTCGCGGTGCATATACATCTAATTTGCATACAACTTCGTATAAAGTTTCATTTTTTTATGGCATCGCAATTACTGCTAACACTACTTATATAAAAACATCGTGATATCCTTGTCAGAAGGGGCATTATTATTATTGTGAAGGTAGTTTTAGTATGATTCAAGCATATGCAATGTTAGAGCGTAATTTCTTTTGTTACAACTTCTATGTATTTAATGTTTAGTTTTTTTTAAAACTAACTTTTTTAATGTTAACATTAATTCATTTAATGTTTCAAGTTTTCAGACTTAGATTTATTTATAGTTTTGTAATGGTTTGATTCTCTGCGAAAATGATCCGGAATTGATTAAAACAGTAATTCTCATCCCAATTAAATCATTGACAAAAGAATAATTCCTTTGAAAATGAAAACAAAAAATAAATGTCACTAAACCATGGATGAAAAACAACGATCTTAGCTTCAATCATTCACAAAAGGAAATCTAAAAATGTTGACTTATATTTCTAATGATAAACTGTTTTGTGAATTAAAGTGTAAATTATTATGAAAAATGTTGTTCATTTAATGAGGTAGGTGTCCACACACATTCCATAGAGAATACTGCTAAAATTAGACAACTTTTGGGAACGCAAAATCTTCTAAAGATACTTATTCAAAACTTTTTGAAGAGGTATTTTGTAAACATTTTCAAATACTTTAACCTGAGATTTTAATTCCACAATAATCGAAAAATTTTAAATAATCATTAAATGTAGCTATGTAATAAAATTAAGAAAAAACATGACTTTATGCACATTTTATGTCAGCAATTTTTTAAAAAAAATTAAAACGGCAAACACGCATTTTTTTTTTAAATACGTGTTTTTATAAATTTAATGAGTGTACTAAGTTTTATATTGGTAGAATAAGTATATTTGAAGGGAATGTTCCTTTTGTGTGCTTAATAAAGAATATTTTTCTGAAAACAGTTATTTTGTTAAAAACTCCTAAAACACTAAAACATACCTAATTCATAGCTTAAACTATCAGGATCATCTGCTGATATATCTTTAAGCCCACCTTTTTATGTATATTTTAACTCAAATATCCATTGTTTTTTCCTTAATATAATACACAACTTTCCTGATTAGGGCTTAATCAACAGAAAACATGGATCTTTTGGTTTTATACTCAAATTTGACAGAACCTGTCATTTTGACATGTTTTCTTCATCAAAAGTAGCATTAGCTTAATATGCACCTGCTTTTAATGCTCAAAGTTGAAGACAGAACCTTTCAAATCAACGATACTCAACCTGCGGCCCGTATGTAGCCCACTGAGCATTTTTAAGTGGCCCGGCCATGGCCCATTGCTCTGAGATATTTACTTATTTAAGAAGATTGTATTAAATATTTGGTGGAAAATTTTTTTGTCAAGAAATCAAATACATTAATTTTGCTTTTTACTGTCGGTGTTGTACGGGTACGAACTGATATTCTTTTTCTATTTGGAACGGTTACGGTTAGTGATAACAGATAACAGTGGAGTAGCGACAATTATATGGGTGGAACTAATTTTTAACTATCTTTCATATCTTACAAGTGGAAAATCGAAAGAAGAAAATATATCGTTTCAAGACGATTGGGAGGAATACTATTTTGTAGTGAAAAACAAACATGGATCAGTAATTGTTTGATCGATCACGAAAGCGCTGTATTTAAAAAAATACCATTCAACAGGAATCACTCAATGACACTTTTCCTCGAAAATCCCTTTCAAGAGGTGATAAATAGACTTTCTTGAATAATCTTTGCAACAACAACAGTGTTTTTGTCAGTGGTAATATCACAGCGGTAACAAAGACATCCTATGAAGTTTGTTATATTATTGGTAATCATATGAAACCGTTTACTGATACAGAAATTGTGAAGAAGTGTTTCTTAAATGCTTCTAATTTACGGTTAGTGACAAAAATAAAAGAATATAATTATAAAAAGCAAAAATGTTTTGGTCAATTTTCCACATTTTAAATTTTCAATGTTATCTTGGTCTTAAAGCATTTCTCCTCCCCCCTTCCCCCATTTAAACTCATGCTGCGGCCCGCGTGATATAGCTGACATATGTATGCGACCCAGCAGAAAAGAAGGTTGAGTACCCCTGTTTTAGATATTCTTTATCACAAAATATTATTAAAATATTATATAGTTATTTTAAGTACAAATCAGAGCTTTATATGTTCCATCAGCTTACATCAAAAATATCAGTTTAGATTATATTTTTAAACGTATGAAAATCTTACCCATCTATTCAAAAAAGTAATATATTTCAAGTTTTCAAATTTTTTATCATTTTGAAGCTTAATTTCTATCTTATAGTTCCAAAATCAAACAACTTCATTTAATTTTAGTTATAACCAAAACTCTTGAATATAATTACATTTATTTTCTTTTAATGCATAATGTTTTTTAATTGCTTATGTCAAAATTTTATGTGTAATTTCTGATCATAAGGAATGTTGAAATTTTGTTACATGAAATTTTGTAGTTATAAGTTTTACACCTTTTTCTACAAATGAAAATAATGTTTAAAATTTTAATTACTCAATAATAATACGAGATGTGATCAAAATACTGTGACTTTCATCCATCACAAAAGTAATCTTAATAAGATTTTCCAATTTCAGACATCTCTTAAAATATCTTACCCACTTGCTCTCTTTCAGTAGTTCATCAGTATTAGTTACCGAATCCTTTTTTAATCATTAACTTTTCTAAAATTATCTTCTTTTAAATTAAATTTAAGACTTATAAGGGAACTTCACCTACGAGAGACTAAAAGGAATTATAAATTCAATCTTGTGGGTCTCTCTCACTCACTCTTGAATAATTAATCAGCTCGTAATAGAGCACTCAGTGATACACTATCCTCTCCAGTAATATATCAAATAGTTTTAATAGTAATTTATGACTTCAACTCAAACTTTCTGAACTTAAAGTAAAGATCAGATAGAAAGTGCAGATAGAATTGCACAGTAAATTATTCAGAATAAATCAGAAAAAGTCAAAGAAAATCACTGAACCTTCAGGATTGATGATGGAAATGGGGCCAGATTTCCCCCAGGGAGAACCAACAAAATGTCCTAATAACGTATTTAGGAAGAAATAACGAACCATGTATTTGTAATTAAAATATATTTTAATTCCTGTAATATTCGTGTTGTAATATTTCAAAGAATAAGTTAAATTTCAATATTTAGTTGGTTATTATAAATTAAGGTATCCGACTACGTTCGGAACCTTGATTTTGCAAAAGCGTATAAATGGATAATATTTATGATATTTAGTGTCACTTAGATTAGAAAATGTATATAAAATTGTTTTAAGAATAGTATTACAATAAAAAATTATTTAAGAGTACAATAGTTTGACAAAAAATGAACATAGAATGACCCATTTTCAAAATATTATTCTTTTGTGAAAGAGGCTTCTATTATAATAATATTTTGCCTTTATATAGCTTAGACCTCTGTACAAAGACTCAACTAGAATTTTAGAATATAACTTAGAAGTGGGTTTATCCATGTTTTACGACAACAGAGGGGAGAAATTTTAAGAAAAAAATGCCGATAATTATTTCAATGGGTTGTAACTCTGAAAATAATGAGAATTTTTCAAAATTCATACTTGAGCCTCTGTACAGAGGTGCGAGCTATATACAGGAAAAATATTATTATAATAGAAGCATTTTTCACAAAAGGAGAACATTTTGAAAAAAGGTTATTCAAAGTCAATTTTTTGCCGAAATATAGTATTTAAATAATTTTTTTTTGTCAAAATGTCTTTAAAACTAATATATACATGTATTCTAATCTAAGTTACAGTAAATATCATGAAAATTATAAATTTATGAGCTTTTTTTAAATCACGGTTCCGAACGTAGTCGGATACCTTAACTTCTTTATATTTAGTAAAGGATGGAGCACCAAATTATTCATTTGTTCTATAGCGCGGGACTGAGTAAATCCAGCCCTAGATGGCTATATTTATAAACAAGCTAAGGTACAAAAAGAAAGTGAGATACCCTGAAGGATGTTTTAACTGTGCAAAAATCGGTAGATGTGTAATGGAAAAGTATAATCAGGACCTTCAATGAATTGAATATTTAACAAGGAAGATATAATTGCTTATAACAAACGAATCAGTAAGATATTGAATCACTTCTTGCTCTTATGTAAACGTTGTGAATGCAAGAACAGTGTAATAGGGCATAGAATATTATTGTCGTACCATCATACTACAACGATTCCATGGATGTGACCACTAATTTCATTTGACAACCATTATCAAATGAAATTACATCCTAGACCATTATTCAATGTGGGAGGGAGGACTTAGGTTAGTAGTCCATCATTTTATATATTTCATCACAAAGCGAGACATTCCCTTAAAACAATTCTGTTCCAATCAATGAGAGTCCACTTCTTACAAGCAATTGCAATAGTGTTTATTGATTGGATAAGTTGATGATAGTAGGCAAAAATGAGCGTGATCAAACCAGATCCTGTTTCCTAAATCAGTGGTCTCTAACCCCCAGTCCACAGACCAGTAACGGTCCGTGGATCAAATACTAATGGTCCGCACAAGAAACATAAAATTATTTCCATTTTATTTATTGCGGCATATTTTTCTTGGGTTTGGGCTACTTTTTATGAAAATCACTTTATATTCCTTGTTAAATCACCTTATATTCATTTTTGGTGTACTTATAATTTATTCTGAAGGCACGTTTAAATACAATTAAAATAAAATTATTAAAACAAAACATTCTGAAATATAAACAATCAACGTCCTCCCCCTCAGCGAACCGCGGTAAAATTATCCAACGTAGACCGGTCCGCTGCAATAAAAAAGTTGAGGAATACTGCCCTAAATCACCAGCACTGGTCCTTGAGGTCACTACAAACATTTCAGATGGTTGATGAACGAATTTCTGTGAAAGTTGCTGTGGCAATCGCAATCATCTCGTTTTGTTATTTCTCTAGATCAATTTTCTTGATGCTGCATTCTGTCATGGTTCATGTATTTGCACCATCATCATGGTATGGTGACATATCACCAACCTCATTATCGAGATACCATTCTTCACCATTTCACGCCTTTTATTTGAATAGTTTATTTTTTCTCAAATGGTGGCAAATTCTCTGCGAACATAGTATTTACTCTTTGATTGTTGAATTTTAAAAAATGCGCGTTTGATCAAAGGTTTTTGAACTCGAAATTTAATAATTGTTAGCACGCGAATTTTTTAAATTAATTTGTGTGATGGATGTTGCAGTTATAATGTAAAAACATTACGTTCGGGATTAGTTAAAAAACTAAAAAATCCTTAATGTCTTACTTAATCTTCCTTTTCTCGCAATATGTCTTCCTGCGCGTGTGTGATACTTAAAATAATGCTTTGTGAACAATATTTAAAAGGTAGTCTTTATAACTAACGTTTTTCAATTTTTTCCAAATGTATTTAATGTACACAAATTCCTCCGTAGGCAGACTCATTAAATATTACTTGATGCACCGTGTTTAGGTCTGTATTTAATATGTATATATATAATACTAAATAAAAAATTAGTACTCCCCTTACAGTCATTGAACTTACAAGGCTGTCTTCAAACTTAAAATTTTTTAAACGCTGTGATGAAAAATTTTTAATTTGAAGCCTCAGATATTTAAGTTTATAAAATAATTATCAGTTAGATAACCTAAAAAATAAGATAACTTTTAGATGCACCTTTATATGCAACTTGAGTCTTGGATTATCTTATGCTATTTCAACTTTTGGTAATCAAACTTTAACTTACTTTAACCTTTGGCAACTTTATCAAATCCATATTTTCTAGTATTGTAAAGCAAAATTAATTCAAAGTATATCAAATTAAAAAGGTTACTGGTCACCAAAATATTATGTGTCTACACCCCACAAAAATGGTTTTTTTTCTAAAAAAGTAGGTTTATTTTAAAAGGAATAAGCAGCCCAAAAAATTTAAACAGATCAGTTACAATAAGTCGACTATAGGAATAAATAAAAGCAGTGTTTTATTATCAATAATTACATATGATTACAAATTTCTTACCTAAATTTATAAAAATTTTATTAAAATCCTTGTCACCGGATCTCAAAACAGGAAAATTGAAAAATAAATAAATGTTATCAGCATACTAGGAGCAAGCTGAATTATAAAATAGTACATAGATAAATAATAATAATCAGAATTAATATTTATCTCAGAAAAATAGGGTTTGCAGTCCTGGGATCCGGTGTTACTTCAAATCCCGAAACCTCGGAATTAAAATAACTAATCCTGGGATTTAATTTTTGTCTGAAATATATTTTGAAATTTTTTTTCTCATTAAAATTTTCTAAGCATTTAATTCTCAGAAAACCTTATGCATATTTTTAGGTGAAAAAAATTGGAAAAGGTAAAATAATATTGAGAAATTCAAAACTGGATCTTCTGTTTTAAATGAGGTAACATTTGAAACTGATTCACCTTTTGATTCAATAACTGAATTAATTTGTGCACAAAAACCATTAAGGGTAGCATAAGAACGAGATAAAGTTATCAAAGAGGGATATGCACCAAAAATCCAGCCTATTTGATTTGAAAGAGTGTCATCAAAAATTCAAAAAAATTTTTTTGAAAATGGAGGAGACGTGATGACTGGGAAGAACATACTCCTATTTAATGACGATAAAGCCTACTAGTGTAAAGTCTAAACGAGCATTTTCTTCGGCAAGACAGTTTGAACAATGAAACGCTCGACAAATTTTTTTAAAAAAAGCTTATTTGCAGAAACACAAGAAATGAAGATTTTTTTTTTTAAATTTCATTATGTAACATTTTTTATTTGTTTTTAATAATGCATTAAGTTTTTTTTATTTGTTTCAATAAATAAAAATATTAAACCAATTTTTTAATTACAGTCGGACCACTATATAACGAATTCGCTAAATCCCGAAAAAAAAATTCGTTAAATGGAAAATTCGTAATATAGAGGTTCATCTTTCAATTTTCATTATAAATCTGATAAAACAAATTTTAAATTCATTAACACTTTTAAAAAAAGTAATTATTCACACCGTTTTGTAGATTAATATATATTTATTTAATAAATCTTACCTATCCAAAAAAAAACTGCAATAAAGGTTTCTTGACGCCTTTATCCACTTCCTGAAGAAAAAATTTTCTTTGATGTTTAAGCACTTACGTTTCGACATTTTCGAGCTACAAGAAACGAAGTTACCAGTACGACTGATCAACACTACAAATGAACGGAGACAAATTCGAGGACACAAAACTCCACTGAGGGTGAAAGGGGATATCGAAGATGTTTCCAGGGAACTCGACAATGGGGGATAAAGGTTGCACTTCTTGGATGAAACGCCCAGAACTCTATTGCTCTTGGCGAGATAGGCACCTAATAAAACCCGTTCGAGGTTTATGACTACCATAAAATGTGTTAAAAGAGAGAATAACTTGAAATGTCCAGAAATACTTTAAAAATAGAGAGAAAAAAAGTTGAATCACAAGAGAAAAAGTTCCGTTATATGGAAAATGCACTTCGCTATTGGGAGTTTCTTTACGATGAAAATTGTGAAATGTTCTAAATTCCAGAAAAAGTTCGCTATATAGAAAAATTCGCAATATAGAGGTTCGTAATATAGAAGTTCGACTGATATTTTCAGTTTTATGTAATTTCAATTAGATTAATGTGTAAGTATTTGTCATAAATAATCCAATCCTAATTCCGGGACCGGATTTTGATAAAGAAATCCCGAAATTGAAAATACAACTCGAGATTGAAATCCCTACTGAAAAATATTTTTCATACGGATTCAATACTTATTGACAATTAATTTGTGCTGAAAATAACTTTAAAAAAAACCACACACTGAAAAAATAAATATTCTGAAGCATATCAAGCAAATGCTATTTAATGTGCAGAAATTCTTGAGGGAGGCTCAAAATACCGCGCGTAACTATCCCAAATAAATGTCTTGTCAAGTTCAGTAATAGACTTTGTGCTCCTTATCCTCTCTATACCTTTCTACAAGAAGCCCGATAAAAACTTAAAATATCCCTAACTCGCATATCTGGCGTTCCGAACGAAATATGAATGCAGAATTTCGTAAACACATCAATAACCACAGTTTCATAAGCACCATAGAAAAGTACATGTGTAGTTCAGAATCTATAAATAAACAACAAGATCCTTGCATGTTTTTCACACTCTAAGCTGAATCGTTTTTCAAACTGTCCGTTCCTGTAGTACCGTC
The DNA here is from genome assembly GCA_019973955.1 of Trichonephila inaurata madagascariensis. NCBI lineage: Eukaryota > Metazoa > Arthropoda > Arachnida > Araneae > Nephilidae > Trichonephila > Trichonephila inaurata. Next base: position 162,380 of record BMAV01001100.1, read on the forward strand.
TATTTAGTTGCATGTTTCCTCCTCTGCTTTTTCAAGTGAAGTTGTTTATTTCCGTGTAAATCATGTCGTTCACGAAAGAGTTACGTGAAAATAAATTTAACTTGCTTATAGGAATGTAAAATTCAGATGCCTGCATAAAAAAGATTTTGATTGCTATTAGTTAATGTCGTTTTAAAGTTAAAATTTATGCAGATATTTCAATTGCAAACGCATTTAAATCAATTTTTGGCAATGCAGTTTTTGTATATTAAGACATTTTTTTCCCTCGATACTTGTTTTTACAACTTAACCCATTTCGTTAAAAACGCATTATAAAACATTCTTAAATAATACTTTTGTTATTTTATTTTACTTATTTGTTTTTTAAAGTTTTCCTTACAAATAGGTCTACGTGTTCCATTTTTAAACGCATGATAACTTTTATTTGTATTAGACGTAATTATATCATCTACTTTACGGTGAATCGAAATTTTTTTTCCCTCAGAATTTAGAAATTTTTTTTATGCGGAAAAATTTTTCTGGTATACAATGATGGAGGGGAAAATTAAAGATAAAATTAATTTTTATGTTAAGTACTCCGACAAGAAGAAGGTTCGCGATAGCCGAGTTTTTTATGGTATCGAAGTCATTTTTGTCAAAGAAAAAAGACTTTCGTTAGGGGACCTTTTCACATTAAAATTGTCGAGAGTGACTCCTCCATTGGTGTGGTGTGGTAGTTAGGAGAGGGGATACCAGCTCAGGTATCGTCCACGTCACTTGACCATGGTTCAAAATTACGTGGTCCGTCGCCAAAAGCCCTTCGTGTAGCTAAACAGTCGACGTTAATATTCATCAATCAATCAATCAAAAGCTGAAGAGGAGGATTTTTTGGTAGTCAAATCATTTCAAGAAAAAACGTTTTTAGACCCCATTTTACCAGGGTTTAGTTTAAAATTTTTAAATTTTTTAAAAAAACCCTACTGTCTAAATTCCAGTGAATTGTATAAAGAGATACGGAAACAAGTAATATTAAAAAAAATTTAAGTCAATTCCTATATTTAGATCAACAAAGAAAAATTTTGTTTTAGCTACTTTTTATTAAATAGTTACAATTAATATAAATATGCATATACATATGATAGAAACAACATTCAACATTAAAGGGTAATTAATTTTTATTAATTATCATTGAAGTATCGTATTGTCATCCAAAACAATCGTGTATATAAAATTTCATTTCAACTGAATGCTTTAAAACGTGAGAAAAAAACCATTTCAAGTTTCGACACAAGTCGACAAAAGGGCCGCTAAGTCACCAAAAATTATGCCAACGTGACTGTATCTATAATTCTTTAAATAATAAGTTTTAATGAACTAATTTTTATTAATTGTAATTAAATTATAATGTATTTTCATCCAAAATAATCATGTATAATATTTCACCTCAATTGAGCGCTTTAAAATGTATTTTATTAACGATTGAAAATTCCACCAAGATAAATAAATAAATAAAGAGAGTGTGAGCTAATAGTAGGAATTAAAAAAGCTTGGATTGGACTGATTCGACTGTGTGGGAAGAGAGAGTTGAGCTATGTAATGTTACTATGCCCTACTATGTTCTGCCTGCTCACTACTCAGTACAGTTATACCCAGAACTTAAGCCATAGGTGGGACGGGGTGATAACCGTGATTTGGGAAAAAAAATGTTGAATAAAAGCTTAGAGAACACAAATACAAAATCACAAACAGAAGTTTTTTTGATGTAGAAGGTTTCATAAAATCTAACAAAGTAGTCTACCGGCTCAAATATTTTTTTTTCTCACCCGCAAAATTTCCTTGTAGCATGCTAATAATTTTTATTCTTCGTTTGGTTGAAAAAATGCTGTTTTTGTCAGAGTTTGTATTTTCTAAAATTTGTAACCCTTTTTAACACGCTTTTATAAGTTTCATTGTATGTAACAATCTTGAACTGTTTTTTCCCCATTTTAAAAGGTCTTTTCCCGAAATTTTGCACATTTTTTAAAGGGACCGATGATAATACAATAAATTCATAATTTGTTCGTTGTTAAAACGGATAATCAGGAGACAGGGTAATCCAGATTTGGGACAATTCATTATAACATTTGATTTGGGACTCCCATGTACCATTTGATTTGGAAACAAACTATATACCATTTGCAGATTTGGCGACTAATTTATTATATTTCCAGATTTGGGCACTTTCATGTACCATTGCCAGATTTGGCGACTAATTCTATATACCATTTGCAGATTTGGCGACTAATTTCAGATTCCATTTTCAGATTTGGTGACAAAAAGATACAGAGTAACCCGAAAAGCGAAAACGTTTTTTGCGTCAGCAATTTCTTATCATAACATAAGCAATTGTCCAGTCTTTCTGAAAATGGAAATAAAAAACACTCGTGCATGTGGTAATTTGTTTTTAAAAGGGGATGGGCAAACGTTTTTGGCCCAAAATTAAAAAAAAAAAAGTATGAATAAATGATAGTTAAAAACTTTAAATATGCTTTTTCGTAGATAACTAAAAAAAGCTTTTGGTTAAAACCCCAAAAAATAAAAAAAAAATTTTTTAAAGCAAAATGATTTACGAGAAAATTAATGGCATTGTGGTAAAAACGTGGGTGTTCCCTTTTTTTCTCTAACTCAGCATGGGGAAAGAACGGGGTCCCGATTGGGGGGAACCCCACCCTTTTTTCTGAAGTTTTTGGCCCCAAACAGACGTTGGGGGAAAAGGGGTGGGCCATGGGGTTTTTTTGTTGTCTGGCCTCGGAAAAAGCAGACATCGGGTCTGAATTTACAAGGCTAAAAAATGCCGGCAAAAGGCATTCCTTAAAGTCGGTGCAAGAGAACAGGGCTAGAGGCCCAGATGGTGAGATGAATGGGAAATTTCAGAAGTTGGGTGAGAATTATGGCGCCCCTTGGGGTTCCAAAGACGAAGAATGTGTTTGTGTTTGCCCGCAAATGGGAGACGAATTTTCCGGGGGCGAAGGCAGACCTTTTTTTGGGCCCGCCAAGGGAAGACGAGGGCGTGTGGTGGAACCGCCCGGGGTTTAAAAAAAAAAAAAAAACTTGAAGAAAGATTACGGAGAGGTGAAAACTTGGGAGAGCCCTGATGGGATAGAGTCCTGGAGGAGACGGACGGAGCCCCGAGGGAAACAGAGAGCCATGGAGTAAACTGGGGAGGAGCCCGAAAAGCAAGGGATTGTCGAGTGCCTTTCGGAATAAGGATTGCCCTTTCCAGTGAAAAGACTGTCCGCCCGGCTTGGCATAGTTATTGACCTTTTTAATAACATATGAAGCTATTAAATACTGTTTAAATTTTAAAATGAGGCTATGACAAATTTTCTTGTTTTCTAACTACTGACGACGTTACAGAACTATTAAACAATTATAACAATTGATATAGAGCCCCCACGCATTTACCCCAATGACATTAATTTTCTTGTAAATTATTTCATTCTTATATTAAGAATTATTTTTTTACTTCGATTAACCATAAAAGCTTGTTTTTAGTTTCTTTTTAAACTACAATTTATTCAATTAAACTGAGGCCTGTCAAATTGCCAACCGTCATTCGATCTTCAGATTGAACTGGTTCATTGAAGAACTCAAGTTCTTCAATGTCTAGCTCTTGTTCATGCATTTCTAGGAGCTCCTTGATTGTCAGATCCTGATTGTGAGAACCCAGCAGTTCTTGAACGTCATCACTGTCCAATTCTAAATTTATTTGCCTGCCAAGATCGACAACTTCTTCAGTCACATAACCAATTTCCTCAAGCTCTGGGACTGATTTCTGAGTTTCAGTGATGAGGGGAAAATAAAATAAAAAGATGAATCGTCGAGATTTGAAAATCGCGTAACTCCGCATTCGCTTAAGTCGGGTAGTGTAAGTCGAGGTATTACCGTACTCACTTATCAGTGATCCTTACATTTTTTATATTTATAGAAAGATTCTTTTGTGTCTAAAATCATCTAACAAAAATCAAGTCTGTTACCTTTTTTTCGAAAATTGAGCACTTTTTTGGCATTATTGTATTTCGAAGTTTTCCTCCAATCTCTATCTCCCTATACCAGCGTTTCTCAAACTGTGGAGCGAACCCCCCTTGAGGGGGGCTTGATAACTCTATGAAGGGGACGCGAGCATATTGAAAAGTCGAAAACAAAAGATTATTTAAAAAATTATAAATTTACTGAAAGTAAACAAACAAAATACTTTCTGATATAATAAAATATAAAATACACATTTACACTGATATAATACACTTATTAATCTATCACTACTTTACAATGTATTTCATTATTAATTTAAAATATTAAGTTGAGAATAAGTTTGATAATTATGACAAGTGACCCCATGGGGTTGTATTAACACTTACCTTGATAATTTGTACGGGTTATAATTAATACCTTAACTGCCGATTTAAAGTTACGCGATTCGCTCCCTAATGCTACCGTTTGCCACGTAGGGGTGCGTATTTTGATGGGGAGAAAAAGAATAAATAAGCAATTCCTCTTAAATGAGTAAATAATTTGCAAACACTGTCAAGGTCCTTTTATTGCATTCCAAAGTCTTCAGAATAATTTTATGGATAGCACTTGCACAGAAAAGATCGCACTTCGGAAAGACGTATATATACGTCCAGAAAATTAAAGTTTGGGCAGAGCGAGACGTTTATATACGTTGTTGACATATAAGAGGGTAAAGTAGTATTGTAGCTTTAATGTCAAAGTATAGTATTATTGAATTCAATGCATTGTTATTGTATGGAAGTGGGCGCGATGAAATGATGATTGAATATTGGGTCGCGAATATTGAAAGTTTGAGAAGTACTGCCCTATACCTTAAAACAAATATCTTTTCCGCATAGGTAGGTTCTAATTAAAAATATTTTTTTTCCATATAACCACCGTCCTCCCAATTACACATCCTTATGTGTGATATAAATTATTTCAAATATTTTGAGAAAAGCTCACATAAGCCTAAAATTTTGTTTATTATGATCAAGTCTTATATTCGAAATTATTCATTAGTGTAGATCAGGGGTGGGCAGACTTTTCCAGGGTATCGGCTACTTCTAATTTTTTTAAGGTGGTGCGGTCCACCCAGTGTCAGTGGCGCACACAATTAGGGAGTCAACGGTCCGACCATCCCTTTTATTTTAGTCCCATGTATATCGAACGTAAAACTTAATTATTTGCTATTAATTAATGTTGATTATTTATTCAGTAATTCATTTTTTACTGTTTTTTGTTCCCGACAATCTACAAAATCAAAAAATATGTTTCACTGCGTATTGGCGTGTGATACTAGAATGGTAGACTTTCGACGCTCGACCCCCTCTTGCAAAATTCTTGTGTGTATCAATGCCCAGTGTCGTAGGTGTGGTGGGGTAGGAAAAGGTCAACAATATTTATTTTATAACTTAATATAATAAATACGGAGTATGTGCTTACCTACAGAACTAAAAGAAAAGAACTAACACTTTTAAAACTGCGTTTAAAGCAAAACGCAAGATACAAATAAAATAATAATAGCAAATGATGCATTTGTGTTATGAAACAATTCAAAATACATAAAAAAATAAAACATATTTATCTTAAGTTAGTTTTCGTTGTTATAATCAGTAGAAGACTTATATAGTCTGCATACTTCAACCAATCTTGAATATTTTCGTATATAATTACTAAATCTTCTATATTTGCTAATTTTGCTACTGTATTTGTATATTCTTCTATAATTGCTAAAATCTTCAGGCGGTCACCCCAAGATGTCTTTGCTGTCCACCGGTCAATCACGATCGACGTGTTTCCCACCCCGGGTGTAGATTATTTTTTCAAGTCATGTAGGATCTTTTCTCACATTTAATTCAATTTAACTTTATTCACAGACTTGAATTTAATGCTATTTTTCTTCTCATCTCTACCTTACTTCTTATATCTTGTGCGCCTGCTTCTAAATGTTAAACGGTAACCTTTCTAAAAAAGAGAGCCTTCAGAGAAATAAATCACTGTTACATGAGCAGCATAAAGACGCTTATCCCTGATCTTTCTTCGTGTAAATTTAAATGTGGCGTAAATTTAAATGTCAAAGTGCCAGTGTTGCGAGAAATAGTTTTTCATCGTCTCCTCTGTTAGTCTACGGTACCTTTAACAAGAACATCTAAGAAGCCTTATTAGGTTTACAAAGAAAAGAGACGTTAACATTTGTAGTTAGTTTTTCCTGTGTAACTATTTAAAAACAATTCGATAAAATTTTGCAATGTTGGAAAAAAAGCATCACTTCAGGTTCTTGTTGATTAATTAATATATATATGCCTAGTCATACATCAACAATGATTATGTAAAAATTTAATAATGTATCGCAATAAATCAATTTTTGCAAGATATAGTTAAGTACCTCTGATAATATTTAATAAAACTTATTTACCCAATTGCTTCATAAAAACGTTTATAAGACTTTCGAGAAGTTGGTATCAAACATCCAGCAAGAATTATAACAAATTAGAAACCACTATAAAAATTATCATAAAAATTGCAGAGCATTTTTAAATAAGTAATACAGTGAGTTTTACTAAGACATGATTGAGAAAAGCTTGTGAAAAGTTTGTACGTACGAGACGTAGAAATAATATATGTAAGTAGTCGTTTCTTCCTCATTCGCCATTTTTCTACTCGGCAGATTAATTTGAGCTTTATTACGATGTATAGTCTAGTGTGCAGAACTTAAGTTTCTTTCCTGATTTTTCCTTAATTCAACCGAAGGACATCAAATTCATACTTACAGCAGGGGTATTAAACTCGTTTCCCCCAACGAGCATTTTTGTGGCCCGGTCAGTATATTAGCACACAATAATATATCATAAAACAGGAATGGAGAACCTTTTTGGATCAACGTGTGCTATTTTGTCTTTAAGATCTGTTTAATGAGGTATAGACGTGCCGTCAAAAAATTTTGACTTGTTATTATTGAGAAAATAACGAAACTAAATACTAACAACTCAAAACTCTTTAATTACAACGAAAAAATACATTTTGCACAGTATAATAGTAATTGTTTTATTTATATGTGTAATTTAAATTAAAGTAACCCTAGTGTGAATTATGTTGTGGGAGATTAGATGACAAATAACTTGTATTAGGATTGTAAGATGTTACTTTTAGCGGAATGCTAGCTGAATTCGAGTCATCTATCAAACGGTTTCTAAGTCAGTCTTTAACGTTATTAATCTCTGAAAATAATAACTCGCAGGCATAGGTTGATGAAAATATGGTTAAAATAGCATGAGCCAATTTCTTCTAACTTTTAAATGTATCTGGAATTGAATTCCATGTTTCCAAAATTTCATTTCTAGCATTTTTACTTACATTGCTCGTTAATCTTTCTGTTTTAATCAATTCTAACTTTTTCCTTTTTACAACAAATTTTTTAATCCCTATCGAACTAGGCTGGAAATCAATCAGTTGCATTTCATATTTTTCAATTTACAACTAATCGAATTGGGACAAATTTAATTTATTAAATGAAGTTACACACATCACGGTACATAAAAAACGTGAGCTTTTCCGATAATTCTTTGAACTAACAAAATCTTGCTGAAAACTACGACGGGTCACTCGCGTTTGTTCGTAATTCTTCATATTGAGCTTTGTTATTTTAAATTAAAATGCAAATGTTTTTGATCAGTGGCGTGCCCAAAATATTGTGTCGCGTGCCATCAATGGCACGCGTGCCACTGGTTCGTCATCCCTGTCATAAAATATCAAAATTTCTCCAGAAATAGAAAAGATAGTAGCAGAGACAAAATGTCAAATGTCAAGGCGTAATTATTAAATTTTTCTTGTTCTTTTGGTTTATTATAACTCGTTATTCGAAAAAAAACATACATTTATATGAATATTGATTTTCTTTGCATCCCACCTGAAGTTAAACCTTGTTTGGTTTGGCCGTCAGCCTTTGAGTTTGACACCCTTGCTATACAGGTACAATATAGATTTTAAAAGATGAAAACTGCAAAGTAGCAAATGAAATAAAAAAATTAATAAGATGCAGACAGTATGGAACAAAGTAGGAAGAGATTTTAATGATAAAATGCCTTTAATGCAAAATCGTTGTCTAGCTAAGAGGAAGAATAATAAACCTAAGTCTCTTAGTAACGGATACGACTTTCTCAAACTTCAACGGTTGTGTTGAACCGTCTGTTGATATTCGACTCCAGATTATCCAACAGTTCTTGAGATAAGAGTTCCTATTCCTCAATGAGCATCTGTGTCAGTTGTATAGTATTTTCCAGAGGATATATGATCGTGCCACCATGCGTCTACCCAAAGTACCCTAAGTATGTTCTTTGGAATTTAAATCAAAATACGACGCTGATATATCGTTCATTCTATGAATATTTACACTTTCTACTAGCTACTGAACAGCATGAAATCTTTGTGGCTGTGCTTTATCGCCCACAAAAACTAAGTCTGAACGAATGCTACCTCGAAAGAGACGCACGCGTGGGCGAATTACTTCATCACAATAACGGTCTACGATAAGGAAGCGACTACCGTTAATCTGGAGGTCCATTCATCCATTTATCATGATACCTCTGTAAACATGCATGACACGATCCCCTCAATGGATCTAATCTTGGCATTAGGGGGATGAAAACGCGTCCCTATCTCTCCATATCAATTAACACTGATAATCATTTTTGTCTGACAGAAACGCCTGTCACGGTAGAGGGGACGTGATTCCATTGATAAGATGGCCCATCTTTGTGGTCATTATATCAAGGGCTCCGCTGACAGAATACTGTCAGGCATCGTTCAAAATGGCGAATAGGCCACCTTTTCGAAGGCCTCTGGTCGCAGTACATCGGGATGCCTGTAATCCGATTGCCATAAACTGCTGAACAGTGTTGTCTGCTGTCTGGTTTCGTTCTCTTTTTGCTTTACAATGATATATCGGTCATTATTTATCGTTTTTCTAGGCCGACCTTCAATAGCGTTTCTATCGAACATTCTTTACCTATTTTATACCCATTTTAGTTAGATATTTCAAACGATTGAAATAAACTCTAAGATTTTTTTTTAACGAAAAACTTTGATGTGTAAAAATGATCTTAGTCTTTGAAATTAAAATCACTTAATGTAATTTAATACTTGGTTACTGATTTAGTCAAATCAATAAACCAATATGTGTTCAGTATTAAATTATTTTATATTTTTTATACATCAGATATTAGCGAAAAATGAAATTACAGAGCCTTCTGGTAGTTAATTTCATACCTTTGTCTTATTTTACCCTTAGTTACTTTTTATTCACAATTCATACGTCACATTTAACAAATTTTCACAATTATATGAAATATATCTATAAGAAACTAGGCAGTGTTATCTTAACACTATATACAAACCAGCATCCCCACATTTTGACCTAAGCAAGGCCCTAATACGTAAAATTTTGAAAAATCACTATAACTTTTAAAATGCTTTGAAAATATGAAGAAAAAAATTTAAAGTAGCCGAAAAACGCAAAACCATTACCAAAAAAATAATTAGATTAGAGTATTAATAATTCGATATTAAATTACTTAATTTCTTCATTCTCACAACAAATCATATTCTAAACTATACTACTTTAATTTCCACTTTTTATATTTCAAGAAATATATTATTATATTAACCTTCTTAAAAACTTCTAGATCAATTATAAAATTAAATTAATTTTTTAAAAAATAGAGAGAAGAAAATGGATTCAAATAGAAAAAATTAATCCAATGACAAAAAATTTCTTAATATGCCCAAAAATAAATTTTAAAAAATTCAAATACAAACCTATCTTTGAGATTTAGTAGCATAATCAGGACTTAAACGTATACAATGTCTCTGAAGCATCAGGTAAACAATGACATGTCAAACTCTATAACCTGATTACAAGTAATTATTAACCGAAAATGCCCAAAGCAATGATTAAAAAAATAATTCAATTAGAATAATGATAATTCGATATTAAAATATCTAATTTCCACATTCTCACAACAAATCATATTCTAAGCTATAATACTTAAATATCACTATTTATATTTCAGTAAATATATTATTATATTAACCTTCTTAAAAACTTCCAAGTCAACTACAGAATTAATTTAATTTCTTAAAAAATAGAGAGATAATAAAAATGGATTCAGATAGAAAAATTTAATTTTCAATGACAAAAAAATTACTTAAAATGCCCAAAGAATAAACTTAAAAAAATTAAATACAAACTTATCTTTGAGATTTGGTAGCATAATCAAGACTTATACGTAGTAGCGCACACAGGAATTTTTCAAGGGGAGGGGGGTCCAGGATCGAAAGTCCACCATTCTTGTATCATGCTCTTTTTGATTTTGTTGATTTTCGGGAACAAAAAACAGTAAAAAACTAATTATTGAATAAATAATTAGCATTAATTAATAAAATTAATCATTAATAACAAATATTTAATTAAATTTTACATACTATATACTTAGAATTATAATCAATCAGAAAAAAAATCAAAGGCTTTGGGGGGGGTCCGGTCCCCTAGGACACCCCCCTTGTGTGCGCCACTGCTTATACGCATACAATGTCTCTGAAGCATCAGGTAAACGATGACATGTCAAACTCTATAACCTGATTACAAGAATATTTTTTAACAGAGAAATAACAACAAAAACAAAGTATTATTTACTCAAGAAAAACACTTTAAGGTACACGAGGCCAATGTTTACCATCCCAAGCGCATGGAACTCTTAATCACATCTTGGAGGGAAGGGGAAAAAAATCCCGACTCTCCTAACACAAAAATCACTGTCTTCTCTATTGTGACATCAAGTACTCTCTTCAGTTTCGGAATGAAGCCAAGCGACGGGGGAAACAGTGACATCGCTGCCGACTACGACCATGTCCTTCAACCAGGTTGCACAAAAATAAGGCGACAAATAACAAAAAGTCGGTAGTAAAAACGGGAGAAAGCCTTCCAGCTTCTCAACCAACCACATGTTTATTCAGCTTTTCGTACGCACTTCCTCTTGCGTGCGCCGACAAATTGTGCCGAACGATCCTTCGAGTCAAACCGCAACTGTTGGAAGGACGATGTTGATGCCTAATTCTGCTAACAGGGAGATTTCAAATGGAATTTGATGTTGGGATTACGTGAATTTTGTGCGCGTATAAAGCAAAACAGTGCGCCGAAAACGGACAGTAAAGGTTGGTATTTTCTGTAGTGGTACTGTTGTTGATTTGCTTTTTGGGGTTGATTTCTAATTTGCGGAGGATGGGACCTATTTATGTAAATTCGAATGCGAGATTTATTCGCGAAGGTATTTGGAAGCCAATTCAGAAAATTTGGGGTTAAATAGTATATTTTGATTATAATTCTGCAAATTCTTCACTTCTGACTCAATTTTTGTTTGTATTTTGGGTATTGATGATTGTTGAAAAGAAAAGAAAAGAGAGTTGTTTTTCGCCTTTTGCTACAAAATTTGGGGACTTCGGTGTGTTTAGTTAAACCAGGATATAAGATTTTAAAATCATTCATTACATTTGGGATTATGCTTGGCTATGATAAACATTTATACTTAATTTTTACACATATGATTTAATTTAATATTTATACATCAGTTAACCTGTCATGCTGACGTTTTTGAAAGTAAAAACAATAAGATAAACTATATATGTTGCAAACTTTTTTTACAAAAAAATTCATCTCCTTAACTATTATCTTTGAATTGTATGTATTGTAAGAATTTCTAAAACGACTGTTTTATAATTTGAAGTTCTGTGTACGTTACATGTAATTTTTAGAAAAAATTATTTAATTTGTGTGTGTGTGTGTGATTTAATTATTTTATTACCATAAATGACATTTTTAAAAATTAATGAATACAATTTATTTCTATGTGTGTTTGCATAAACCAAAACAAATAGAATACTTTCTAGTTATATACAAAATTTAATATAGTTTTACTTTTATTCAAATGTATTATGTTGACTCTATATGTGTGTATATCAAAATGTAAAATTCTGAACACTTTTTGAAGTTAAAAGTTTATTATAATCAAGCTCTAACTTATAAAATTATTTTTTATTATTATTTGCTTGTGATAAATATAAGCTAAAACAATCCGCATTATTTATGTTTTATTGAATCCGGAAATTATTTTTTACATTGAAACGATATATTTTGAAAACTATTTTTAAATTGGAACATTATAAACAACAGCAGAGACCTGATGTACGTTAAATCTGGCTTGGCTCAAAATCCTCACGTTGGTGTGGTATGAAAGTTCGGAGAGTGA
>BMAV01001100.1:183462-209075 GCA_019973955.1 Trichonephila inaurata madagascariensis
TGCTTTCAAAATAATATTTATATAAATTATTCCAATATAAGTATAAAGCACATATATATTTGATAGGTAAACAAAAGATTAGTTTCTCAGCTTTCGATAAAAAAATATTTTGTTAATTTTTTTATATGTAAAGTTTGAGTTCTTGTAAAACTTTGAGTCATTGCAGACTGATTGAAATATATAATAATACAGCCCTTAATAACCTAGCACATGCTTTCTTTATATAATATTTTTATTACGTGAACTTATATATAATCATATACTAATTTTCCATAAATCTTATAAAACAAAGTAATAAATAAAAGTATAACATTACAGTATAGGTCAAAACTAAGATAGCCATATACTCCGTCGAGCCAAAACATTATGAACACCTCCACATTTTTCAATGATTTCGTCTGGAGGATGTAAAAGCCACGTGAATTAGAGGGAATGGTATTTAACCCTTTCGTGGGCCGTGGGAAGATTACTTCCCACGTACAAGATCCTACAAAATACGCCTGTGGGAAGCGCAATTCCCATTATAATATATTGACGCTGCTATTAGAACGGTGGGAAAACAATTTCCCGCCTCAGTTTTGTGCTGCCATCTATTGTTCAATCGACTGAATGGAATTGGTGGCAATTTTGGTTTCGAATGTTTGAAAGCTTTATGTGAAATTTGTGTCCTCCTACATCTGTTTTGATGTGACATTTGTACTGCTCAACAATTCTGCTGCAAACGTGAGTAAAACACTGTTTTTATTGTAATAACTTTCTTATTTCGTATGTTTCTGTACATTTTGTGCCAGTAGCTATCTAATATTATTATAAAGAAAAGAAAGATACCAAATAGGAAGAAGATCTGTAAAATGATGGCATCGTATCTTTTATTTTCCTATTGATCGTAAATAGTTTTATACTATGGCAAGTGAACAAGAGAAACAGAAATTTAGACCAGCTAACATTCCGTATAGCATTAGCTCGTCAGCTATAATAGACGGATATTCCTCAAGAAAAAGGAAAGGACGTCCTGCTACTTCCAAGCAAATAAGTGTGCAGTTCCGGATGATGTGCGCTTAGCCAGTGTGGGAAATCATATGCCAAAGATGGTTTCCAACTATAGACGATGTAAGAAATGTAGCACAAAAGGAAAAGAAAAGAGGACCCGCTGCATCTGCGCAGAATGTGATGTACCCTTGATGTACCTCATCTTTTTATGGCAAATAATCACCATTAAATCTAATTTTCTTTATGACTGTAAATGGTTCCGTGGGAAGGATACTTCCCACCCCTGAAATTTAAATGTAAAAATAAAATTCGGCAAAATAAAATGCGTTTCCTTAAATGCTATTGCTTGATTGTTAATAAAACATAAAAAACTGGGAGGAATTCAAAAGAAAAATAAATGGCCCACGAAAGGGTTAACTGCTGCTGGAGAAGGTGCTACCATTCTTGCACTTATCTCAGAAAAAGAGGGAAAAGGCGGCTGGTCTAAGCGAGAGTTTGAAAGAGGGCATATTGTATGGGCCCAAAGACTCGAAACGAGTATCTCCAAAAAAACGTTATTGGTAAGTTGTTCGTGTTCTGCTGTTTTTAGTATTTATGCAAAGTGGATAATTAACGGTGAAACCAAAAGTAGACACCTAGCTATTGGACGTCCACGCATCATCAAAGAAAAGGACGTCAGAAATTGTCCCGCTTAAGACAAAATTGGTGCCAGACAGTGGCTAAGCTGACAGCCAAATACAATGCAGGCCCAAATGCAAGTGTTTCAAAAAATGCAGTTCAGCGGACATTGTTTGATATGAAGCTACACAGCAAACGTCTCTCTCTGTTGACCAAGCATCCCTGCCAACTATGCCTAGAATGGGCGTAGAAACATTGAAACTTGACCAATAGGAAGTGGAAGAAAGTTTCCTAGTTGGATGAATCACGATTTCTCATTCATCACTTCAATGGTTGTGTCAGGGTACGATGTCACCCAGAGTCGAGCCGTTACTCCCTCCATGTATACAAACTGTTGATGACAGTATTATGCTTTGAAAAACGTACTCATGGGTGGCTCTGGAACCTTTAGTTCTGGTAGAAGGGACCGGGAAAGTTGTTGACTATCTGAGCATAATTGCGGATCAGTTACACCTTAATATAGCGTCTGTTTTCCCAACTGGAAATGGGATCTTTCAGCAGGACAGCGTCCCATGCCAAACGGCTAGAATTGTGTTAGAAGGGTTCAAGTAACATAAAGGTGAATTCCGATTAATATCCTGGCAACCTAACTCGACGGATCTTAATCTGATAGGGTACATTGAGGTTTTCATAGAAATACAGCTCATAGATCAAGCATCTTCATGTCCGAATATCTCAACTTAACGCGACCACTGCTTAGGTAATTGGTACTACCTGTATCCAGTCATCTACCACAAACACTTGCGGTATTCATGCCAAGGCGAGATGCAGCTGCTTTACACGTAGAAAGTGGTGCAAAGTGTCATTGAGAAGGTGTTCATAATGTTCTGGCTCTCTTCGGTGCAAAATGTTAAGGTATCCGACTACGTTCGGAACCGTAATTTTGCAAAAGCGTATAAATGATAATATTTAAGATATTTAGTGTCATTTAGATTAGAAAACGTATATAAAATTGTTTTAAGAATATTATTACAATAAAAAATTATTTAAGTACAACATTTTGACCAAAAATGAACATAGAATGACCAGTTTTCAAAATATTATCTTTTTGTGAAAAATGTTTCTATTATAATAATATTTTGTCTGTATATAGCTCAGACCTCTGTACAGAGGCACAACTATAATTTTTGAAATATATAACTTACAAGTGGGTTTATCCATGTTTTACGACAACAGAGGAGAGAAATTTTAAGAAAAAAACGCCAATAATTATTTCAATTGGTTGTAACTCTGAAAATAATGTGAATTTTTCTAAAATCCTGGTTCAGACTCTTTGGAGAAGTCTTTACTTTATATAGGCACACAAAATAGTATTGTCATAGAAGCATTTTTTATAAAAGGAGAACGTTTTGAAAAAAAGATTATTCTAAGTTAATTTTTTGCCAAAATATTGTATTTAAATAAAAAAAATTTGTCATAATGTCCTTAAAACAAATTTTTTACATTTATTCTAATCTAAGTGACACTAAATATCATGAAAATTATCCATTCATGCGCTTTTTTAAAATCACGGTTCCGAATGTAGTCGGATACCTTAAAGTAGTTTTATTGAATAATTTTTAAATATTTTTTACTACGATAAAAGAGGAATATACTATTGAATCAAAAGTATCAATATATTAAAGTAATATAATTATTTTCCAAAAAAAAATTTTACTCGTGTCTGTCTACATCTGAAAGAAGAAACCTTCAGTAGATAAATGAATTATATTGATTTTATATTGATTGCAGTAATATAACTTTTGTAGAATAAATATCGTTTCCAACTGGAAACAATTAATATGCTCAAAAACAATAATCGGTTTATTATATACATATTTACTCTTGTTTTAAACCTTTTTACTCTCTCATCTAATAGAATGCTGTGCAATGCATCATATTACCATTTAAGATAAGCATGATAATGAGAATATGTCTCTAGGCCAAGAGACAACAGGATTATTCCGGCTTATATGGGAGCAACTAGTAGCTTATGATCGTTTATATGATATAAATTAGTCCATGCATAAATATTGATGGATATATTCAAGTAGAGAAATTCGCTAGACTTGCTTCAGAGTGTCGTATGTTTTAATAAGAGTTATATGTCTCTTTCATTCGATAACTAGTTATAGACATTACCAATTTGCCTCCCAGGTAGTATCGAGTCATTTCATTATCTATATATTTACGATCACTCCCTTTTAAATTACCTGTAGTAATAACTCTACAATTCGGGACTTAAATGAATTTTATAGATCTAGTTTTAAATTTATTTCTCATTTACTACTAAAGAGAATGCATGAAACACGTTAAAAATTAAAAGCTTCTTCGCAATAGTTCCATTTTAAAAGACTAAATAAAAACAGGGTTAGTAGTATGAAAACTTTTTAATTGGCTATCTTTCTCTCTCATTTATATATCGCCTACCTTCAAATTGCATAAAGACATATGAATTTAAAGTATTGAATACATCAGAGTTTCCCGAACGTTTTTGTCTCATAGACCCCTTGCAATGTCGCCCAGCCAGTATGGTGGCTATGACCCTCGCCTTGTAATAGAATGGGTTCGGGTTCGAATCCCGAGTAAGACAGGGCTGTATCTTCTTCGGGAAAGAAGTCGGTCTTTCGTCTGTAATGTATTCCCGTCTCGAAAGAAAAAGCAGCGCACCCCTTCTTGTTATTTGCTGGGATCATCATCTGTAATAAATGTGTATATTCTTCTATTGTATTGTATGTCTTCTGTTCTTCACTTGTATTTCATATGTTCCCATGATAAAAAACACACGTCAACAATGACAACACCTTGCCATGTCTTCCGATTTAAGGTAGACCCTGCTTACTTAATATTGAATTTTAGCAAATTCATCAACTTAAATGAGTTTTGATAGCTGGTATGGAGCTACTAACTTTATAAGCTTTAAATGTTTCATTGTAGCAAAATGTAATGTAAAAAACTTAAGAAAATATCACATCTTAATTTTTAAAATTTATTAATTAAATTAAAATTTAGTACCCCTGTTACATAAAATAACTGAGCAACAAAACAATGATTTTATTGCGAGGGATGAATGTGATGCTTTTTAATAAATTTTCAACATTTGGCATCAATTTTGTTAAGTTGAATCCTACATTTATTATAAGATATTACGTAAGTAAATAAGTAACGGCCCTGTGTATGTGGAATATTTATTCCGTTCATCGAAATTTAAAATTAAAGTTACAAACTGGTTAAATTAGAGCCGCAATTGTAGACCCCCATTTCCACCTCATGGACCCCTAATTTTTTTCCTGTTGACGTAGACCCTTTGCAGGCTCCTGAGAGTCGATATAGACCACTTTCGGAATCATTGGAAAACATTAAAATTGATTTTTTTTTCTTTCTAAAACCAGTAACCAATTATTTGAGCAAGCATAAGTCTTATAAAAACGAAAAAAAAACATGGTCAAATGGTAAAAGTTACAATTCAGCTGATACTTTGATTTTGATTTGTTCAAAACATAATTTAGGTTAAGTAATATTCTTTTAGAGAATTTTAAATTTGTGTTGTTGTTGCTGCTTGTGCCACCTGATCGGCAGTAACATCACAGATCAAGATCCACGAAATTCATCGCAGCTAAGGGCTCTATTTTTTTACGTTTATCGTTAGCCTTAACTTTGAGCACCATGTGGGTAACAGTACGATTTTGCTCGGTTCCATCCCAATTTTGAGGGATAAAACCCTAAGGGTAGTCAGGGGCCTACCACCTCTCTTCCTCTTCCACCAACTTCACGAAAGGACCTGCAGCTCGACGTCTATTTAGAGTACCCCCATGCCGCGAAGGCACTATACATTTACAAACATCCATGCCTTCTCCGGGATTCGAACAGAGGCTCTACGGCACCGCAGTCAGCGTCACTAACCACAATACCGGATAGGTGGCAGAATTTTAACTATAAAACTATATAATAACTATACTAAAAAAATGCCAGCCATCGCAGGATATCTCAAATACAATATTAAATTTTTATTTGAACCATCTTGAAATAATCAAGAACAATATTTCGGGGGAACTAAAAACTGTTTTAAGATTTTAAATGTAGTTTTTCAAAAATCTTAAAAGAATTTCGAAAAAAATATATAGATTTTTTTTACTCGTTTAAACAGCGCGTATCTATTGTTTTCCAGGTTAAAAAAAAGTACTAGTTTTCTAAAAGATTTTCTTTTAAAAAGCATTTTACAATTTTTTATGTTTCACACTATAAATTTTACAGAAGTCTATGCTTGTTTATTAGTTTAAAAAAAGTATTTCACTTAGAAAATTCTCAAATAAATTGTACTTAGTGAAATTTTCAAAAGTTTCCGAAGAATAGCTCTTTTACCCTGAAGCATTTCTCTTCAAACTATTACTCGAGTTTGACTTTATCCCTAGAATAAAAATGTCTACAATAGATGTGGATTAGTTTTAAAGGGATTTTATCTCAATCGATATAATTCCCAAATAAGTTATTATTTTGTTTGTATCTTTTCATAGCTTAAATTTTCTGTTATCTATACTAAAAAAATACTACGAAAAATTTTATACTACTGAAATTTAATAAAAATTTCAAAATATAACTAAAACATATAATATACTTCTCTTTTTAATGTGAAAAAATTTAGTATTATATATATATATATATATAAAATAAAAGTGAAGAAGTACTAGAACCTACAGTGCTAAAGCAGGAAGAAATTGGAATTCATCAGACACAACAAATGTAGATAAAAAAAAAAGTCTTTGGACTAAACTGGAGACCTATTATGATTTATAAAGCTGTCGCTGAATTAGGCCAGCGAATTAGGGTTAGCAATGCTTTATGGATCACCTTCCCCGTACAGCAGAAACTTTCGACATAATAGGGGAAAAAAGCATAGTATATATATATATATATATATATATATACTATGCGACGTTAGAAATGCAACACCAAGGAAGAGTAATCATAAAGCGAAGAAACTTGGGAAACAAAGAGAGACAATAACGAGCAATACTCATTTTGAAATGATAGTCGCAACACAGAGCGAGAACAACGTCAACTATGTAGACCAGAGATCGCCAAAGTGCTAGTTCGGCAGAAAATTTTGCTGGTCCCCAGAAAAAATTGAAATATATTAACTCATCAATTTGAGTTATGTTGTAAGACGCATTGAAACATAATTCAATTCATAACAATACGTGACAAGTTTTAAAAACGCTATTTCATAGACGTCACGGTAAATAAATCGTAATGCTGTAGTTACATTGTTTTAACTACATGTTTTGTCTCGTCTTGTTCGCATTCTTCTAATGTTTACCTCTCCTGTATGTCGCATATGCATATCAATAGAAGCATTTAAAGGTGGGCTTACGCGGACGTATTTATTATGGTTTATTAATCAAACTTTCATAATTTGGTTATAATTAATAGTTTTATTTTGTTAACTAGGTGCATTTTATATGTTCTTTGATCACATTTTTTTATAAATAAATTTAATACTTAAAAAATGTTATTAGTGGTCCACGGGACTTAAATTATAAATTTACTGTTCCATGAGAACAAAAAGTTTGGCAACCGCTGATGTAGACAGTAGACGATCGCCGACGAAGATACACCGTTGATGACACCCTGAGACTTGGCATTCATTGCCTGTTCGTCTTTTGAACATGGCGGTAGTAGAACATAATCACATTCCAGACGCATTTGATTGGTCAGAAACTAGGGAAGAATGGTGGCCAGAGAAGCATTTGTACATCTTACTGAACAAGTTGGCTGATAGTGTAATGTGGGATCGGGTGTTATTGGGCTGCTGGTAAAGGACATTGGGTACTCCCCGAAGAAAAAGGAATCTCGCCAACAGCAGCACATCCTCCCCGTATCGTTGGGTCATCATAGTTTTTTGAATGTGAATTAGTAGTGACCTACTATCGTATGCGATAGTATCTCAAGCCATGATGCTACTTATTCATAGAACATCCCCCAGTTACGATTGGATTGAACTTGTCTCTTCGTCAACACTACACTCGTACATGGTGACTATCATTAGACAAACAGAAGCATGAACCATCTGAGAGAGTACCATTACATCATCTGCTTCGCTCTATCCTGAGATCATTGTAAATGGAATCTTTTCAGCAGTGGAGTTAATGGCAGTCTTCTTAACGCACGCTATGAATGCAGGACATTAACAATAAATCGGGAGTAATGGTTCTGATTGAAACTGGAACATCAAAGGTATCATACACATGCTGCAAAAGAGCAGTAAAAGTGGTTTTGCAGGGCCTCCACCGCGTGAATGCGTTGATACATGCATGAACATCAATCAGGTCGCACCAGCTCCCCTTAACTTGCCAATTTTCTTTGCTCCAACCACCTTTGCCGCAGACTGTGTATCATGACCGCGTTAAGGTGGATGTCAGCTGAGATTTGACATATGAGCCAAACTGTCTTTATTAGCTCAAACACTATTCCTTTGTAAAATCATCTGTCTGCAGAAATTGCATCTTTTGACGATGGCCTGGCTTTCTTCGTTATTAAACGTGTTCTCTGTAGTAAAAGTAAGTGTTTATTAACATCGCAATTTGAAGCTACACTTGAACTATTGGTAATGAACCTCATAATTTTTAACCACGGTTAAGTGATGAGTACAACACTCCATTCTCTAAAATTTTACTCCTCGTCAGCCTCTGAGATAAGAAAATTCACTAATCATTTCCTTAACAGAAATAATGGCACTGATTCTCTGGTCCTTCTTCACAAGTTCCTTCTCTTACATCCTATTCAATATGTCTCGGGATGCTGAAGATTTTCATTTGCATTTGGTGAGGTGCGCTTCCCTGAAATTTGCAAAATTTTCTGGCCATTCCTTTAGTGTCGCATTTTCAGTATTATCTAGTATATATTCTCGTTTTCTTCAGGTAATATAATCTTGCCCTGTATATCAACAGAGTATCTGTTATAGAAAACTTTTATTATTTTTAGCCATGAGGACATAAGAGCAAGATTTATTTCAGTTAAAATGTCCCATGGCATTTAATGGGGATTCGGTAGATGACGTTCACAAGTTCATTGACATCAAAATATGTTGTTCATTAGTATTATCTGCAATAAAAAAGAGAGGTAGGAGGCTCCTGACCTCCCCCCCAGGATGTTCTCCTTCAAAATTGGGGTAGGAACAAAGCTAAATCGTAATGTCACTTGTATAGTGCTCAAAGCTACGGCTAACTATAGGCACATAATGTAGCCCTTTGCCATGATGAATTTCGTAGGCCTCGATCTGGCACTGCCGTTCAGGTGACATTAGCAATAACAATATAATAAAAGTCAGGGGTATATGCACTTTAATATTAAATATTTTCAAAAATACACAAATATGGCATCTTCTTAATATAGCGGTTCTTTCTTAAATTAAATATGATATTGGCAAATATTTTAGAAACACACACACACATTAAAATGTATTCATTCAAAGGTATGAAAACAAATGAATATATACATATATATATAACTCAGTTATAAGAAACAATATCTGTTTTTAAAATATAATTGTTTGCATTCATACAGAATAAGAAAGATAAAAAATATAACGAATTTTTTATGGTATTTCAAATATATATTTGTTCAAATTTTTAAATGATAAAAGTTAGAATTAACTGTCATGTTTCCAGCTTAAGTTTCATGACTGAGTAATATCTTTAAAAATGGAGTAATGTGTGGGATTTCTGAAATCCAAGACTTCTCAAAATTAGTTAGTTAAAATGCATTTTAAAGAATTTTTTATTTTTTAAAATTTTTGTCCTCATTTTCTTTAATGGCCACCTTAATTTGCTTTATTAGTTATAATGCATAGTTTCTGGAAGTATAAAAATTATCATACAATCTAGAATCATAAAATTTGAATATATGGTCAACAATATTAGTAAATGCATTAAAAATGTTTTACCAATAAAATTTTATAGTGATACTTCACTCGCGTTAGTTAGAGTAAATAAACTTAAAATTAATCTCTAGTTAAAAATCTTTATTTTAATGGTCTAACAAATTAGCAAATATAATTTTTTTAGCACTTTTATATGTCTCTTTAAACTGTGTTGGAAAATAATTAATTTGTGCAGTTAAGTTTCTTTTTTTTAGAATATGTGAGACCACAATTCTCCTTTTTCAAAATGCAATTTAGGAAGAACACATTCACTTTCAATAAAAATAATAAATTAATAAAAGATAATTTAAACCTTTTGTGAAAAAAATCAACTTTGCTCATATATAATAACGTAGTTTTTTTTTAATAAAACTATAGCCATATTAAATTATATATATCTTTACAAAGATATATTTAACTATATTACAGTAAAGTGATAGGTTATTAACTCGAAGCTTTGAGTTATACTAAAAGAAAAAATGTTAAGTACAATCACACTGGCTGCTAACACAACCTACTTATATAAGCTGTCAATCAATGACAAGAAAATGAAGATTTGAAGTAAAGTATACCATAAATCCCCCATGAAAAAAAAAAAATAAACTTCTTGAGAAGCATATTTACTTATTATATTATTTTTATGGCAGGGATATTTGGTATTAAATAGTAATCCAATTTACCATTTTCCTTAACATTATTTTTCGCTTAGTTCTCGTAATATGTTCAAATTTTTCTTAGGGATATTTTAGTTATAAAATAATTCCTTTTTCTTATATAACTGTAAGTTTAAGAGTATTAAAAAAAATTTTCAAATACCTTATCGCTTCATTTTCACAAATTTATTTTGAGAAACAAATTCTTAAATAGAACTGGAATAATTATTAAACTTTTTATGGGTACGATTCAATTGACAAAAATCGGTCAAAAAGTCAAATTAAATTTCTTAGCCTAAATTATTGTTTATATATTTTTTAATAATCTCATAAAATTTAACAGCAATGAGTTAAATAATGTTAATAAGTTAAATGTTAATAGTTAATAGTTAAATGCTGTTAATAGTTAATAGTTAAATAATGTTAATAGTTAATGTTAAATAATGTTAAATAATGTTAATAGTTAATAAGTTAAATAATGTTAATAGTTAATAAGTTAAATAATGTTAATAGTTAATAAGTTAAATAATGTTAATAGTTAATAAGTTAAATAATGCTAATAATAAGTTAAATAATGCTAATAGTTAATAAGTTAAATAATGTTAATAGTTAATAAGTTAAATATTGTTAATAGTTAATAAATTAAGTAATGTTAATAGTTAATAAATAATATTAATGTTAGTAGTTAATAAGTTATGATAACTTTTATGTTTATTTTTATTCACATACCAATGGTAAATAAAAACTTTAACCTGGTTTATCTCAGAAAGAAAAATAACTACCGTAAAATCCAGCGTATAGCGCGTACCTATGGTTTCAAGTTGCATTTTTTATATATAATTTTAAAGTATATTCGCCGCATAACGCTCACCCTCTTTTTTACGAAGAACCCTGAAATGTAGCATGCAATGCTTTTACTTTTTGAAGTCATTTATTCGAGGTATTATTTCAAGCCTTAGAAAAAAAATAGTATACCTCTAGAACAAGAGCCCTTTAAGTCCATAAGGAATATCATTTCTTTTAAATAAACAGTATTTCGATGTAAATAGAAACCTAATTTTTTTTATGCTCATCTCTTTTTTTTAATTTTCAAAGCTATAATTTTTATACCCGGCGTATAACAGGGCACCTGTAAATTTCGATCTTATTTTTTGTGTTAAAAGTGTATGTTATACGCCAGATTTTACGGTAGTTTGTCTTCATTTAAAATGTTAAAGCTTTTTTTCTATTCACTAAATGCTTTTTTCCTAACTATTGCTATCAATACATGTAACAAAAGTTGGCATGCAAAGAACAGTTGTATTTAGAATTTATATATTTTTCAAGGAATTTTCATTTAACAACCATAAAGAAGGTATTTTACGAAAATCAATCATGTCATTACAAAAGCCATACCAACTTTTGTCTAACATAGTTCGACGTGCTTTTAAATCAAAATATATGTATCCGTCAATTATTATAAAGGAGGAGTAGCATTTTATTATATAAAGTCACTTTATAAAATTTTAAATTTTCCTTTAAAATATTAAATAATTAGCTTATGGTCGTATTTTAAGCACAAAAACTGTTTTACATAATACATTTACGTAGGAGGCAATAAAAAAATTCCTGAAAACCATTATATCAAAAATTTTGGGTACTTACGTACTTTTGCAACAATCACCAACTAACTCTATTTATAACTCGCCAAGTTGGCAACCCCAATTTCCTATGTGTCATACGTGCTGAATTGGTAACCATGTGCTGCGTTTAATATAATTTCGCCAACAGGTTGCGATTATACGTAAGTACCAAATTTTGATATAAATCGTGCCATGTCTCGTTAAGTATTCAGTTTATAATATTTACTTACTAAATTTTCAATAAAAACTTGTGCAAATTAATTAATTGTTCGTAGAATAATGAGAAATAGAATAAGCATTAGAAATAAACGTTTCATTCATGCGGAATCAAGAAATAAAAGATTTTTATTACGATAAGATTTTTAATCTGCTGTGTTCAGCAATTTTGACACTTTCTGAAGCATATGAAATGCGTTAAAAATTCAATTAAATTTCTTCAATATTTATTCGTGATATTATTTCTCCAATATTTTGCCTTTTCTGATATCATTTCTTTGTCTCGTTTTTCGTTTTTTATTTCTGTTGAGCGTTATTTCGATTCCATATTTAATCAAATTTCTTAATAAAGCCATTATTAATTCAGGATTACATTCCTTCTTCTTTTGATTTTTCATTAATGTTTAATGAATTGCGTCAATGTGTCTTTATAACAGTGTAAAGGAGTAAAATTACGAATCTAATAGAAAAATCAAGTTCAATTTGCATAAATGTTCTGTTTAAAAAAGAAAATATTCTTTTAATTCATAAATATATTTGCCTTAAATTTGTTACATAAATCAATATCCGTTTCCAATTTGTTTTCTTGTCTTACATTCTTTGAAAACACTATTAAATCACATTGAATTTTCCAACATTTATTTTTTCATACGAAATAGCTACATTGTAATATGTTTCATTTGCAGAATATACTAATAAAGGTGAACATAAATAACGATAAAAATTTAAAAACTGTAACTACGATTTATAATTATTGTAATTATTAAGTACTTTAACTATTTATTTTAACATTTATAAATTTTTTACACAATTGAAAAAAATACCACTATATATTTCTTTTCTTTTTTTTCTGTCTAATTAAAAATGTTTTCAATGCATCTCATTTCATTTTTATTAATTATACCATAACTTTACAGCGTAAAAAATTGATATTACAACAATCATGGTCAGCTATATTTTTTATTCAGAAAAGTTTCTATAGAAATAAATTTGAGCTAAAATTTCAACTGAGTTATAATAATTTTAATCGCATAAATAAAAAAAAATTGGATTCTCGTATAAAAATGGACGGGTATTATTCCAATAATACTTAAATATTTTGTTCTTCAAGAAATTTGAATTTTTTAAAGTTTACAGTATATTAAAATTAAAATGAGAATTTTTGTTGGTCTTGAATTTTATATATAAATTAGTTATCTCACTGTGCATAATTCAATAAAATTTAAAATATACTTTTAAAACAGAGGTTAATTCGGTATGAACGAAAGTAATTAAAAGCGTAGAAAAAAGATTTGTGAAATAGAAAATTATCATATGATACATTAATACAAGATTGTTTACTAATTATTCATTTTAAACAGTCTATAATATTGTTCCAAGATAATTTAAAATTCATCGAACTAATTAATCGATAAAATTCATCATTCGGGCATCGAACCCAGGCCTTCCGGTCTGGAGTTCGATGCTTGAACCACTAAGCTACCCACGGCCCGCAAAAGTACCTACTAGTGTGCAACGGAGAAAGGCAATCGGCACAATAATCCTTGTTCGCTAAATCGCCTATCGATCGTAATTACAGTCGTTGGTATCCAGATCGCACATCGGATCGTTGATAAAGAAGCATCAGGGGCTGAAAGTAGCAATCGTCTATCACAATATCATCACTTTTGTTTAAACATGAAGATCCCCATGGCTATCTATGGCTTAAACATCCCTGCCAACATCGCCAAACGTTAGAATTGCTCTGCCCTAAATGTCGAGAGATCCTGCGATTCTATCACACGTCCTTTAGTCCTGTATTTGATCTCACTACAGGGCTGCGGTAGCCCAGTGGTCAAGGTATCGGATCATGGCAGGCATGTCATGAGTTCGAGCCCAGTACCACTGAAGACCCGCCGTATAGGGCTGCGATGCACGTTAAATCTGTCAAGAGCTGAAACGTCCTCCCGTTGGCGTGGTGTGGTAGTTAAGAGAGGGGAGTGCCAGCTCAGGTGTCGTCCACGTCACTTGACCATGGTTCAAAATTACGTGGTTCGTCGCCAAAGCCCCTCGTGTAGATAAACAGTGCGACGTTAATATTCACTCACTCACTTGATCTCACTACCTATATTATATCCATTTTAAGATTTTCAACAAATAGAAACTTTTATTTTACAACCACTGTAACCAAACCACGCTATTCCTCGCTACAATCTAACAACACTGCTCTTTCTCTCTCCCTACTCCTTTCCTGACTTACTTATTATTGATACACTCCTACTCTTGTGATGATACAATCTAATAACACAATTATTGAAACATCGAAATTTATTTCCCAAGTCCATTCGAATGTCCTCATAAAATTGCGAAACCATCTTACAGTCCACGTGGCGTAAATCGACGAAACTACATTTTCGTGCAAGTTCATTTTCATGCCTTACCATTAGAAGGTTTAATACAACATCTGAATGTTCTGTCACGATGCCCTGGAGCCCCAGCCAGTCAGTTAATGACCGTCAAAAATTAATACACTTAGTATATTCTAAGGTATGATGATACGAATTTTCGTCTTATTCGAATAATTCCTTTTTGATTCCACTTTTTACAATACAGATTATGTGTGTGATTTAATTACATATATACATTAATTATGAAAAGTATATTCTTGTTATTAACGATACGAAATCTAATTAAAATTACAATTTGTAGAGATGAATTTTTTGTAAAAAAACAGATAAAAAGATTAGAATTATCTTAATACTTTTTATCATATTGTTTTAATAATAATGCGACTTCTTAAATCCGTGCGTACATAATTAAACAGCAACAACATTAAGTGTATTTTAAATTGAATATATTTGAATATATTGAATATATAACAAAAGTAAGTTAAAGAATCTATTTGTTAGGTTCACATTGATGCCAAGATATGATTATTACTTTTTTTTGTAGGATTGACTGTCGGAAAAGACAAAACTGGGGCTTATATGACTCTGCCATCACCAAATGTACAGAATGCTGATGTAAGTACCCTAATTTCATGTATTTTTTAATCGCACAAAAGAGAGAGTATTAGACTGAAAGAAACTAGTTTTAGTTTTAAAAAAAACGCTCAAGGTATCCGACTACGTTCGGAACCGTGATTTTGCAAAAGCGCATAAATGGATAATTTTCATGATATTTAGCGTCACTTAGATTAAAATACATGTATAAAATTGTTTAAAGCAAATTTTGACAAAAAAAATATTTAAATACAATATTTTGACAAAGGAACATTGAATGACCCATTTTCGAAATATTCTCCTTTTGTGAAAAATGCTTCTGTTATATAATATTTTGCCTGTATATAGCTCAGACCTCTCTACAGAGGCTCAACTAGAATTTTTGAAATATATAGCTTAGAAGTGGGTTTATCCATATTTTGCGATAACAGAGGGGAGCAATTTTCAGAAAAAAACGCCGATAATTATTTCAATGGGTGGTAACTCTGAAAATAATGTGAATTTTTCAAAAATTCTAGTTGAGCCTCTGTAGAGAGGTTTGAGCTATATACAGGCAAAATATTATTATAACAGAAGCATTTTTCACAGGAGAACTTTTGAAAAAAGATTATTCTAAGTTACTTTTTTGTCAAAATATTGTATTTAAATATTTTTTCTTTGTCAAAATGTCGTTAAAACAATTGTATACATGTATTCTAATCTAAGTGACACTAAAGATCATGAAAATTATCCATTTATGCACTTTTTTAAAATTACGTTTCCGAATGTAATCGGATACCTTAAGTAAAAACTTTTTTTTTTGTAAAAATGTATTCTTTTTTATAATTGACTGATCGTGATTCATGACTTAAAGCAGATTTAAATGAATTAAAAATCCTGCGTCTTTTTCACTTGCCATTTTTCCTATATATCTTTTGCTTATTTTTTTGCTTTTGATTTGGATGCCATTTCACTAATTAAAACATAATTTAATTTCTAATCTTAAATTAATTGTATATGTATTTCAAGGGAAAACGGTAAAAAGGGGAAGTATGAAAACTATGTTTGTATTGAAAAAAAAACCTTGTGTCAGAAAAGTATGACTATACATTCAAAAATTAATTACAAAAAAAAAAATATATAGAATTAACTTACTGGTTTTTGTTCTATAAAGAAAACATTAAAGTTCTTTTACAATGTTTTTTTTGTACGATTTCAATGTGCGCGCCATTAGTTGCGCGCAACACATCATGTCTGTACGAGATCCTTGCCACGTTTTGTGAAGCATTGCAAGATCAAGAATCTGAATGGCCATTGCAATCCGACTTTTCATTTTTCACTAATTGAAGATTGGTTTTTCACATATCCCTACAAGATGAAGCCCAAAAGTGTTAGTTCTAGAGATCTAAGTGGCCACGCTATTGGACTTCTTCTTTCCATCCATCTCTCTCGGAGAACTTTTTCTCATTTCCAAATGACAGTGTGGGGGTGCCCCATTTACGCAGTACATGTTTAGAAAATTTAAATTTGATAAATCACACTACAACTTGCGATTGTCCTTCTGGTGAAACCATTTCGAAACGAGAATGTTGAAAAACCGGAACACTGAGCCATCTAGTTTGCACTTCATTTCACAAAACTTAAGGGTTGTCTTTATGGAACACAAGGGGAAATCTTGATTTGTTTATTTTTATTAATTTTTGAAAGTATAGTCATACTTTTTTAACACATTTGATCAGGGAGTTGAAATTGTCAGCAAAATCTGCTCAAGTAAATATTTTTGCAATAATTTTGTGCGTTTTTCCTGTTTAAACATTTGGTGCCCATATTCTTCTATTCTCCACGGTTATATTTTATTTTTAGGATTAAAATTAAATTCTCTTATCCTTCTGCTATGGTATTGAGATCTTCAAATTATATACTGCAAAATCAGGCGTATAAAAAGCTCTTATACTTTTAAGCTGCATCTTTTAATTTTAAGGTATATTCACCGTATAACACGCACTTCCTTCTTAGGAAGGAACCTGAAATGTATCTGTTCAATGCTATCTTATTTTGAAATCATTTATTCGAGGTATTATCCCTGATTTTTAAAAAATAGTATACTTCTATAAGTACAACCTTTTAAGTTCGTTAGGTATGCCATTTCTTTTAAATAAACACAATTCCGATCTATGAAGAAATCTAATTTTTATTCTCATTTTTTTCTTTATTTTTGAAGCTATCATTTTCATACCCGGCGTATAACGCGTACCCGTAAATTTCTATCATATTTTTTGTGTTAAAAGTGCGCGTTATACGCCGAATTTTACGGTAATCTTTTTATGGAACACATATAATTTCACTAAAAGTGCCATAAAATCTTCCGCTCACTCGAAAGCTTTTCAAAAAGTATTAAGATTAAAATATTACGTTTTTAAAAGAAGCACATTTTTAGTAACTATCTATCACCGAAATTCGACGAGTCTTTCTGTTGAAAGGTTAGATGAGAAAATTTCAAAGTGAATTCAATCTCATCGTTAAAGTGTCTTATTTGATATGCAGCCAAAACACAGTTAGGCCAGTTTTATTTGACATATTGCCAGAATTTGGTTAATTGATGTCTGATGAAAAGTTCAACAACCTCGGTCAAACAACCTAAAATAAGAAAAGATAAAATCAGGTGATGTGCCTAAAATCCCCGAATTCCTAATTTTTTATTCACCATTTGACCTATTAAAAATTTACCTGAAAATCATGTTCTAAAATTAATCCAATTGACTACATATTTATCAAATAACATTAATATATTTAACATCAAAAAAAATTTCTTTTTCAAAATAGTATATAATTTTAAAACTCTTGAAATTTCAAATCGAAATACAGAAGATCATTCGCACTTTATGGAAATGGTTATGACAGTTAATTTTTATCAATAAATACCGTATTTTTTGTGACAATTTGCTGCTATTTGATAGCCATGATTTTTGACAATAGCTCTAGCTCGAATTTTTCATGAAAGTAAACTTTTTCTTAGTACTGTCATTCAAATTTTACTCCATTCCGCTTGAACCGTTTTTCAAAGTTCGTTAGTATTCTTGAATGCCGTTTTTCTAAGGCTCGTTTTAATTAACTGAAAGCATTGACCGAACCAAAGTTCATTGGAGAAGCGTGGGGTGATTTTAAACGTATTTCATCAAATGGGAAATTGATGCACAGTCATCAATGTAATTGCTCATCAATGGGAAATTGATGTATCTCATGGGATGCACTATATTCCTATTTCTGATTATTTCTTAGTTAAAAAGGTGGCAGTTGACTTTGACTTAGACGTGCAACTAGAGGCTTTGTCCACATGAAGCTCAACTTTAACAATTTCTTTTCCATATAAGGTTGGAATTTCTTCTTCAAAAATTGGTTCTAAAATATTCTACTGATAGTAGAGTGAATTAATTTTGATTTTACGTAAGACTTTTTTTATTTTTAATTTGCCTTTGTCAGAAAATCCTACAAATATCATGAATCCCTTTAGGAACCTTACTGTAAACTGACGAAGGCATTTCGTAAGGTCAGTCTCGTCAGTTGAGCGATAGAAAATTGATCTTCTTTTATTTCAATCGCTTAAATATACCCATGCGTCATCGAGTGTTACCACAAATTTCCCTTTTTCAGCAGCTAAGTGTTTTTTTACAAAATTTTCCAAAATTAACTTTTCTTTCAACAATGTATTTTTAAAAAGGAGACGAACTTTAGGTTAAAAATCTGTTTTAACTTTTAAATACTTATGAATGATTTTAATTACAGCTCCGGAAGACATTCATAGTTTCGAAGCAATTAATTTTTGAGTCCACTATTTGTTCAATCTCTCCCTATATATATATATTTATATCGTGTTCAAATTTTCAATCGTTAATAAAATACTTTTAATTCATCCACTGGAGTTCAAACACATTTTTTTAAAGTTCTGGTGGATGACACTTGATGTTAATACAGGTTTTTTTCAAATATTAATACATTAATGAAATTTTACGTTTTAATTTAAGTTATTCTCTGCGCTATTTCAAATTAAGTAAGAAAAAGCTGCAATAGATGATGCCAGTAAGTTTTTCTAGTGAATTTTTTTTTAAATACATTTTTTTAAATTTGTAGTGGATGACACTCGGTGTTAAAACAGTTTTTTCAAATATTAATTCATTAATTAAATTTAATTAACTAAAACAAAATTCTACTTTGTTGACCTAAGTAGGAATTACTTTAAAAAAAATTTATATGACTTCTTTATAAAATAACTAGCAAAATTTTAACAAAAATATATTATTTGGCCTTCAACTTATCAAGTTATTTATCACATATTTCGAAGGGTCTTTTTTAATAATTCAGACATTAAAGTGTTTAAATCCATTTATAGTAAAATAATTTTTAAATATTCTCATTGATTAACTGATTCGATTTGAAATTCATCGTTTTGATTAGCGAGGGAGATTTTACATAACAAAGAAATTCATTGACTGACAAGTTATAAAAAGTGTATATTTTTTCATAAAAACAATGATATTACTTAGAATATAAACGAAGTTTAGAAAAAAAAGATTTTTACTAGTCTTTTTAAGGTATCCGACTACGTTCGGAACCATGATTTTAAAAAAGTGCATAAATGGATAATTTTCATGATATTTAGTGTCACTTAGATTAGAATACATGTATAAAATTGTTTTATAAGGACATTATGACAAAAAAAATTATTTAAACACAATATTTTGGCAGAAAATTAACTTAGAATAACCTTTTTTCCAAATGTTCTCCTTTTGTAAAAAAATGCTTCTATTGTATTAATATTTTGCCTGTATATAGCTCAGACCACTGTCCAGAGGCTCAACTATGATTTTTGAAAAATTCACATTATTTTCAGAGTTACAACCATTTGAAATAATTATCGGCATATTTTCTTACAATTTCTCCCTTCTGTTTTCGTAAAACGTGGATAAACCGACTTCCGAGTTATGCATTTCAAAAATTCTAGTTGAGCCTATGTACAGAGGTCTGAGCTGAATACAGGCAAAATATTAATACAATAGAAGCATTTTTTACAAAAGGGGAACATTTGGAAAAAGGGTTACTCTAAGTTAATTTCTTGCCAAAATATTGTATTAAAATATTTTTTGTCATAATGTCCTTAAAACAATTTTATACATGTATTCTAATTTAAGTGACACTAAATATCAAATATTATCCATTTACATGCTTTTGCAAAATCACGGTTCCGAACGTAGTCGGATACCTTAAATTTTCTATGATACATAAAAATATTTCCTAAATCCTACAGTTAGTGATTAACTTCAATAATGAACAAATTAAGCTAAGAAATGATAGTTTTATATTCAAAGGTTGGGCAGGGTGTGCGAAACCAGCCGGTAACGAACAACATAAGTAGTACCATAAAGAGTCTTCGATTTTCCAAGTGTAAATAATATAATTTACAACCTACATAGACCAGTATTCATATTTATTCTTTTTCTATGATAAATAAATTGTTAGAATAGCTCATGTAACTGCGTTTTATTCATTTTGCTTGCAAAATTACTTCTCAATATTCCCGGTCATTAACGACTCTTCAAAGTTGCCGTTCTGCTTAAAGTATTTTTTTATATTCTTTGAACTGCACCATTTCTCTGATAAAATACAAATTAATATTTATGACATGAAATATTTGCATGAATAAGTTATTACCGGTTAGTATCAGTTTCTCTACCTCTATAAAACTCTCACTCGGTATTTTTTCCCCGGCATTTATAATTCATGTTATACAGAGATTAACAAATCCTTTAGAGAGAGAGATTGTGGTTCTTACTCCTACATTAAATGAAATTTATTCAAAATTTATGGATATACCGTATTAGCTAATCGCATTTGCTGTTCATGCATTAGGACCAGATGATGGTATCTATCTCGAGGCAGAATTTCCATTATCGAAAACTTTTCCATCTTAGATGTAGACCACAGTTTTTATTTAATCATCGTTTTGCCATCACTATCTCGTATTTAACTGAGAAAATAGTGAGTACACTTCTAACCGTCTGAAATTTTTAACGGTATGTACCTAACTTATTTGAAGTGCTGTTTTTATATAAATAGTTTAATAATTTTATTAATGATGACTCCTTGAAACTAACTATTAAAATTATGCTTTTGCATGAATCCCTGTTTTTGTACTTTAAAAACTTTTTGAATTTCAAATCATCTTCAGTCAATTGTTGGTCCTAATGCATTTTCTAGTAAAAATATAACATTCTGTTAACTTTTTCATAAATTTTAAATTCGAAATATCTATACAAGGCCTGTTCAAAAGAATTTTCTCACACGCAGTAGAGATTCTAAAGCAGCACCAATGTGCACAGAGGGAGGTAACAGCATAATGCATATGCTTGAATTTTTACCCTTCGTTCCAGTGTACCAGTAGTTTCCTGTAGGCAGTCAAGTAAGTTGATGTTGCATGTGTTTGTAAGATTTTCATTTCTCGAAGATGACTAAATGACTTGAGCAGAGGTATTCCATCACATTTTTTGTCAAAGGTTTGGTAATTTTCTAAGTAAAACAGTTCTTAAGATTCAACAAGAGTTTACAGACGATGCCATGGGGGTCACACAAGTTAAGGAGGGGTTTAACAGAATCAAAAGTAACCTCCACGCACGTCGGTAGACCAGTGTTCTGAAAAAAGTTGCGCAAAAAAGGTGCGCTCAGTTGTTGAGTTGGTGAAAAAGGTGTTCTTAAAAAGGTGTTGAAAGTCTGGTAATGAAAGATCGTTGTTTAACCGTACGATTGACTCCTGAATAAGCTGAGATCAGTACTGGCTTTCCACATGCAATTTTATGTGATCATGCGCAGAAAGGCTACGAAGTTTGTTCCAAAGCTTCAGTCGGTGGAAGAGAAAGACTTCGTCTTGCAGTTGCGCATGACCTACTGAACACTATTAATGCTGAACCTGGCTTATTGCGACTTCTAGTTGTACAAGAAAATGAAAATGCAACGAAGGGATCCCGTTTTCAGAGTACAGATGAGACAATGCAGAATGCGACGGCCGTATTGAACACCATTCCAAAAGAAGCCTCCCAGAAGTGTTTTCGGCACAGGGAGGAATGATGGGCTGTGTGAAGGTGCAAGGGGCCTACTTTGAACTTGATTAGGATCCTAATCCCACAAAGTACCTAAGATATTTTTTCTGGCCAAAGATCGGATACTTTTTCAACAGATCTTGTATATAGGAAAAAAGTGATTCACTCACACTTATCACGAGGTCTTCGTTAGACCTACAGACTTGAAATTTAGAAGACATGTTTCTGCTGTTGAGTAGAGATCCGCTAAGAACTGGTTTTGCGAAAATCGACTCCGAAGGGATATTAAAGGGGTTATAGACAAAAATTACCTTCTTTTGAACTATTATACGTACAGATATGAAATATGATAAACATGTTTCTTTTATTGAGCAGAGTTCTGTTCAGAACGGGGTTTTGCGGAATTCGAATCCCAAAAGGAAGGGGTGGGGTTGCGGAAACATTATAGACAAAAGTTTCCAATTTGGACTGCTGCACCTACAGAGTTGAAATTTAACAAAAATGCTTCTCTTATATATATTCAGTAGAGATTCGTTAAGAACGGGTTTCGTCGAAATCGACTCCGGGCATCATTGAAAACAAATTCTCGTTTTTGAACTATTAAACTTACAGGCATGAAAAGTAGATGACTTGCTTCTTTTGTTGAATAGATCCGTAAATTATAAATATACTATAAAAATTCAAGTGCTGTTTGTTTTAAAGAAAGAGTCAAGGCCTATAAGAATATTTATCATTACAATCCAATGTTTAATAGTGACTTCGATAACAATACTGTAAAAACAACGTATATAGTCATGTCATATAACATCATGAAATAACTAACGTAGCGGGTGGGTAACGGCTAGTATCACTCTGTCAACTTTCTATGCTCTTCACAATTAAGAAATATCCAAACAATTAATTATTCATCTTTTAGATATTTATAGAGAAAATTTCTTTCTTCAGTAATACGTTTTGCCAACAATTTCTTAGCTATAACAATTTGATTTTTTAAAATATTTAATTTTTTTTTAGCTCTTTAATATGCATTGAGCCAAAAAACAAAAATAAAAATTATAACTTCTGGTAGAAAATAAAATTTTGGAACTACATGCAATGAATTTCTTTATCTGACTTCATCTCCAAATAATTTGACAAAAAAACAACGCTATAATATTTTAAGCATCTTGCCAAAATTATTTTATTAATTTCATTTCACGTAAATCCTTACATTATTTTTAAAACTTGAAATCTCTTATTTGTCGCTAATTTGAGTGTAAAAAGAACATGAAAAAATACTATTTATGATTATTTTTTGTTTTAAAATATATATTCTTACTATTTTGGTTATAATAATTATTATTTAAAAAAATAATTATAACAAGACTATTATCATTTCCTCTTACAAATCAGTTTCGCGATATCAGTTATTGTTACTATCTGTGATCACACACAATAAAAATGGCTGCGGTCGCCGATGGGTCATGGTCACGAACTCGTGGCTGGTGGTGCCAAGTCGCGTTTCCAGTGAAGACCCACCTTTGTAGAGGGGCTAATGAACGTTAAATCTGTCGTGTCTCAAAGTCCTCACGTTGGCGTGGTGTTGGAATTAAGAGAATGAGACGCCATAGCTTAGGTATCCTCTTCACTTAACCGCGGTTAAAAATAGCTCGATACGTCGCCTATAGTTCTTGTGTTGCTTTAAGGTATCCGAAAACGTTCTCAGTACTTTTTAACAAAATAATATATTTAAACATTACAAATGCTTTTTTAGGACTCGATACCAATAAATACTACTATTTAACTATCAATATTTTAAAATAAATTATCTGGATTTTACAAAAATCACAATATTATAAGTGAAATTTTAGCAACATTTTTTTGAAAAACTTCAAAGCAGTTAGAGAAAAAAGTAATAAACATATATTATAGGAAAAGTATTACTAAAACAAATTAAATGCATTTAT
This sequence comes from Trichonephila inaurata madagascariensis, assembly GCA_019973955.1. Taxonomy (NCBI): domain Eukaryota; kingdom Metazoa; phylum Arthropoda; class Arachnida; order Araneae; family Nephilidae; genus Trichonephila; species Trichonephila inaurata. The sequence continues at coordinate 207,513 of BMAV01001100.1, forward strand.
CTAGAAAATGTACAAAAATTTTAATGTTTTATTAAAATTTCAAAATTTTAGAGCTGATTGAGTAAACGTTATAAGAAATGTTACATTCTTTATGAAACCATTATTTAAATAACAAACCATAACTCAAAAAGTATTCATACAATAAAAAATATTTTAGTACATTCTCTAGAAAATAACAAAAATATCAGGTTCAAAAAGTTTTTTTAAGAAATACATTCGTAACATTTTGAGTTATCAGACTCGACAAGATAGATTTTAAGAAATTTAAATGCACCCTTCTGGTAGATCAAAGACCTACTTCCGGTTTTTCTAACTCTGTAAAATTGATTGTAACTAGGATTCTAGACAGCGTAGAAACAAAACAAGTGTTTCGTAAAGCCAAAAGATAGCCCTATTCCATAAAATGAAGCACAAAAATACCTGTCTTGACCGAATTTGCTCATTTTCAACGTGTTCGGATACTTCAAGGTATCCGTACACGTTCGGAGTACTTTTTTTTAAAACATCGCGTACTAAAACATTATAAATAATTTTTTTCGGGAGAGATCAATACCCATAAATATACTAATATTTTACTAATAATGGTTTTAAAAAATTATTTAAATTGTGCAAAAATCACAATTATAAGTGAAATTTTTGCAATATTTTCGAAAAACTTCAAAGCAATTAGAGAAAAAGTAATAAACTTATATCAGTAAAAGTATTACAAAAATCAATTAGATGCATTTCTTTGCAGAAAATACTAAAATTTTAATGCTATTAAAGTTTCAAAATTTCAAAGCTGATAGAGCAAATATTATTAGAAATGTGATTTTCTTTATGAGCCCATTATTTATATAGCAGGCCATAACTTAAAAACTTTTCACACAATAAGAAATATTTTAGTATATTCTCAAGAAAATAGCAAAAATATCAGGCTCAAAAAGTTTTATAGAAATACATTTCTAATATTTTGAGTAATCAGACTCGCCATGATAGATTTTGAACCATTTAAATGCCCACTTTTGCTAAATTAAAGACACATTTCCGGTTTTTCTAATTTTATAAAATTGACTGCAACTTGGCCTCTAGGTAACGTAGAAATAAAACAAAGTATGTTTAGTTTAGCCAAAAGATAGATCTATTCAATAAAATAAAAATATATGTATTTTGACCGAATTAGGGTGTTTTCAACATGTTCGGATACCTTAAGTGCGACGTTAATACACTCACATGCAATAAATAGACTTTAGTGAACAGTAGTGCTTCTCAAACTTTCAAAACTTCCGACCCAATATTCAATCATAATTTTAATCGCGCCCCCCTTCATACAATAACAATGTATTCAATTCGATAATGCGATACTATGACGCTAAAACTACCATACGACTTTTACTTCTTAAATGCCGCCGGCGTATATAAACGTCTCGTTCATCCAGTGCGTGAATTGCCCCAGACGTTCCACACGAATTTCCGAAATACGATCTTTTATGTTCACTGTTATCCATAAAATTATTCCAAAGGCTTTGGAATGCAATAAAATGACCTTGACAGTGTTTTCAAAAGATTTACTTATTTTAGTGG
>BMAV01001100.1:209175-224637 GCA_019973955.1 Trichonephila inaurata madagascariensis
CCCCCCCCCTCTTAATACACCACATACGCTTGCATACGAGCAAATGGGTGTCATTCGGGAGCGAATCATGTAACTTTTAATCGGCAGTTAAGAGATTAATTATAAACCGTACAAATTATCTAGGTGAGTGTTAATTTTTGCATATAATTTCACGCATATATATGACAAGCCTATAGGGTCACAGGTAATTATTAAACTTGTTCTTAACTTAGTATTGTTAAATTAATGATGAAATACATTGTGCAGTACTTATACATTTATAAGTGTATTATATCAACGTAAATGTTTTTGTTTTTTTGTATTGTCAGAATGTATTTTTTGTTTGCTTATTTTCAATAAATTAAATAATCCATTAAAATAACCTTTTGTTTTCGACTTTTTTCAATATGCTCGCGCCCCCCTCTTAGAGTTATCATGCTCCCTGGGGGGGCCCTACAGTTTGAGAAGCGCTAGTATATAGAACAGTTAGTAGTCTTCAAATGTGTTGAAGTTTTATATGCAGTACAATTTTTAGATCTCTGGTCGAAAGGAATTGCAAGTGAAATATTTTTCAAAAAAAGTTTATTCTCCAGTAATTCTCAAACTTACAGCGAGTCAAAACTATTCAAAGAGCCGCCGAAATATCTTTCAGAAACAGTCACTGAGATTCTTATCCATTTCTTCCGTGTGAACTAAATGATTCCCTTAGTTCTTATGTGATTTTCTGCTCAAAACCTATTCCATTTCATTTCCAAAATACTTCCTTTTCTTATATGGTACATAACACACTTCTGAAATCCCTTTTCGAGAAAAGGGCCACCTGCTGTAGGAGGGAATTTTCGGAGTTTCTTTTTATCTATTTATTTCTTTTTGCTACTTTTACAGGTGTGAAAATTCGTCACGATCAATACTCTTTCCTTCTCTTTCAGTTAGATGGGAATGCAAGGCTCTGAAGTTTTTTTCTCTTTCCTTCTTTTTATACAAATAAAATATTTACTTTCATTTATCACAAATAAAAAATAAATGTGAAATATAAACATTTATGTTGTTGTTACTTATGCCACCTGATCGACATTAACATCAGATCAGGGTCCACGAAATCCATCGCGGCTAAGGGCTAGATTCTTATGCCTGTCGTTAGCCTTAGCTTTGAGCACCATGCAGGTGACAGTACGATTTGGCTCGGTTCTACCCCAGTTTTGAGGGAGAACACCCTAGGGCCGGTGTGGGCGTTAAGTCTATCGCGGGCGACCCCTGGACCACCAAGACATTATGAAGTTCAAAATTGGCTGATAGTAAGCAGAGAATAAGTCTTCTTCTAATTATAAATAGGAGCACTAACTCTAGATGAAAATGTTTTATTTTTTAATGTATTGTAAATTGTTTCGTAACATATGCATCATTTGATATTATTATAATATGTTTGTATCTTTCGTTTTGCTTTAGACGTGGTCTTAAAAGTATGTTTTTTTTAGTTATGTAGGGGTAAATATACATATTCTGTATTTCTTATTAAGTTATAATAAATATTGCACACTTTTTTCTTAGCTTTTTGGGTGGACCGCCACGCCTTGAAAAAATAAGAAGTTGCCCGTACAATGGAAAAGTGCGCCTACCCCTGCCCTAGGGGTCAGGGGCCTCCCACCTCTCTTCCCCCTCCACCAACCTCACTAGAGGACTTGTGCCTTGACGGATATTTAGAGTATCCACCCCGTGCCGCAAAGGCACTATAAATTTACAAACATCCATGCCTCTTTCTGGATTCGAACCCAGGCCCTGCGGCACTGCAGTCAGCGTCACTAGCCACTATACCATTTACGTTTTATGAAATTTTAATACTATGTCGTTGAATACATTTCTACTTAGGGATGGCAATCTGAGATCGATTAATCGAAAAATCTATTTCTCGGGCCAAAAAAATCGTTTTTTTAAATAGATATGTAGCACTGAATCGATTCAGTGAATCGATATTTCATCCTAGAAAATTGACATTCGATTTTTTCTGTTTAGGTAAAAACAATAAAATTAATCTAACTCTACATGTAATGCACTTGCACTGGAAAGTCAGGGCTTAAACGAAGAATTTAAACACTATTTATGGCAGGCAGCTGTGCACCTAAAGTATGATCCTATACTTTACTAGTAAGAACAAAAAAAACTCTATTTCTCATCACGTTCACTCAATAGCCATGATGTATGTAAGTACCGTGGGATCATCTGTCCCTTGTGAGCACCTTTTTTCCGATTGCCGGCAACACACATCGCAAGTGAAGAGCGGAACCGCTTGGATCCCAGTAGACATGAGACTGTTGTTTTTAAAAAGCTTAGATATTCAGCATAGGGAACTATAAGTTATATTATTTATTTTCTTAACTTTTTAATGTGACAAATACTCTTAGAAAATAAATATCTTCTTTTATATCTGGTACTTTGATATGGTACTAAAAATAATTTAATTGTTGAATTCCCTGAACTAAAAAAATTCTCTGATTTTACTGATGAGATCGTTTATTATGGTATCTTTCTTGTTTTTAATAAAATTGATTTATATTTACATTGTAAATCCAGGCCTTAAAAAGAATCGATTTTTTCGAAATCGATCTTTTAGACCTTGATTTCTTGTGAATCGATTCATCAGGTTGCGATTCGAATCGATTTAACAATCGATCTTTTTCGGAAAGAATCGCCATCCCTATTTTTACTTATATTTGTTCTCCTTTTTCGCCAAATAGAGAGCATTTTTACGACCCTGGTTCACACATAGATTCACTGCAATTTGTAGACTGAGAGAGAGTTTAATTAATGTCTCCTCATAAAACAACACGAAGGCTATTGGCAATGTATTTCATCATTTTGAACCTTGTTTAGGAGACGAAAATGGCGTTTGAGCTTGCACCCCCTCTCCTAACTATTACTCCACATCATCCACCCACATTGCGTGCATTGACCCCCTCTACACGGCTTGTCTTCAGTGACACCAGAACTTGAATCATTGACACCAATCATTGCCTCCATCCGTAGGAGTCACGCGGATTGCAAGATTTCCGGTTGGCACTTCACATAAAAGTTCCATGATACTGGAAATCCTTCTCTTTGTCTTGCTCCTCCTCCTCCTGTGAAACGTCGCTCCTAATTATTTTAACTGCTATGTGACTGCATTAATCGCCGTTAGTTATGTGTGTGTGTTTGTGATTAATCGTATAAATGTCTTCCTTGGAAAATAAATTGGAATACCAAAACATGCCTCCTCCCTTCAACAGCTTGAAATAGATTCCCTCAACATGGAATAAATAAATAAGTAAAATTTCCCACTCACCAGGTAACGACTTATATATCAGTTAATAAGTATTTTATGCATGTTATCATTACGTTTTATTGAGAACATACAAAACCCAAAAGGAACATTTAACGCAAAGTATATACAAACACACACTGCATACTAATTTAATAATTGGTTTTTAATACTTTATTCTATTATTTTATATAATCACATAAACTAATTCTAAACGTTAACATTAATTTTATTTTCTTGTTTTCTATCAATCATTTTACTCATCCTATTTTACCTAATTTTCATAAATTAACTATTCATTGTCTGAATATTTTTATTTAAAATAGTTGAAAAGTAATAAATGGACCACTGGGAAATTGACGGAAGTATTCCTATGGCCTGCAGGCCTGGTTTGTACGTGACTGTAGCTAAAGAATATTATCTGAAGCAGTTATTCAACTTTCGCTGAACTAAGCTTTTAAATGAAAATATCAACAGCATATAGTAAATTCAGTTTTTAGGGGGATGAGTTAAAAGCATAATCCAGCAATGCTATTAAATGTAAGCAAAAGTTTTCTTTTACAACTTTCCCATCTTCCTATTTATTTTCTGTGAAATAAATGCCACCATTTATGTTCAGTAAAGTAAGCATGTTGATGGTTGGTGAAATTAGTTATATATATAGCAGGAATGGCGAACCATTGGCACGCGTGCCATTGATGGCACGCGACACAATATTTTGGGCACACCACCGATCAAAACGGTTTGCACTTTAATTCAAAATAACAATGTTCAATAGGAAGTATTACGAGAAACATGAGTGATAGGTCGCAGTTTTCAGCGAGATTTTCTCAGTTTAAAGAATTATCGAAAACGCTCAAATTTTTTTTATGTACCTTGATGTGACTTCATTTTAATAAACTGAAGTTGTCCCAATTCTTTTGGTTGTAAATTGAAAAATTTCAAATGCAACTCTGATTGATTTCAAGTCTAGTTCCATATGGATTCAAAAATTTGTTGAGAAAAAGGAAACAGTTGGAATTGATTAAAACAGAAAGATTAACAAGCAATATACGTTGAAATTCTAGTAATGAAATTTTGCAAACATGGAATTTGATTTCAGATACATTTAGCTGTTCGAAAAAACTGGTTCATGCTATTTTAACCATATTTTTATCTACCTATGTCTGCGAGTCATTATATTCAAAGATGAATAGAATTAAAAAGCCACATACCGTTTGGAAGATTACTCCAATTCAGCTTGCGTTCTGTGCTAAAAGTAACATCTTACGATTCTAAGTTACTTTTCATCTAATCTACCGCAACAGAATTCACACTAATGTTACTTGAATTTGAATCACACTTATAAACAAAACATTTACCACTATACTGTCCAAAATGTATTTTTTCGTTGTAATTAAAGAATTTTGAGTGTGGTTTGGCCTTAGAAGGTTGGAAAATCTATCTATTTGTCTTGGTCACAATGTATTATAATACGCGCGTATGTCTTATTTATGCTTTGTATCGTCCATTTCTATGCTCCAATGTGTTTTAAGTACAATAAACCAGATAACCATTCAACAGGACTGCCTCGTCAATAACATTCATATTACATTAACCACATCTAAAATATGATCTAATAAAAGAAATCCTTAACACATTTGCCACGTCCTGTCATTATATATATTGTTTTTCATTAAAATTGCGACATCCAACGTCATGAAGGTGAGTTGATAGAAATGTCAAATTTGCATGAAACGAAGATGTCAGGATATGCAAATGATTGACATTCTAGACCAATAGAATGATGCAGAAGGGAGAAACGACATTTCAAATCGCGCATAAAAGAAAAGTTACGCGATGGGAATCTTCTCTTTCGGAAGCCGCATTTTAGCGTTGATCTTTTTATGAGAATACCGTGAAATTCCTTTTATAAATAAGAGAAACGGCTACCACAGCGCGTGTCGGAATTCAAAAGCAGCAGAAACGTGGCTTGCCAAGAGCGTGGGGTATCATTCTACAATATTTCTATTCCCATTGGTAGGAATCCAACAATTGCCAGGTGAACATTGAGTCAATAGATTCACGATTTGAGATACTGAATTCCATGCATAATCTCAACGCCCTTTCGCTTCGCAAATAATTTGAATAGCCAGAGACACATGTCTCAGATTTTAAGGCTGACGTCTAAGCTTTAACTTCATGGTCTCGGGGATTTCATCTTTCAACAAGACAATGCAAGACTGCTTCCAACTCTTACCTCGACACAGATTATGTTCAACTGTTGTTCTGATCAGCACGCTCTTCGAATGTCTCTTTTACTGAAAAGATCTGGTCTTGGCTTGGTGAGAGACTGGGTAGCCACTACGATATTGATGAAATGGGGTATAGAGTTGAAGTAACATAGAATGATTTACCCATATCTATCATCCAAGCCCAGTTCCATTGGATGTTTAACTAGGTTTGAATTGTTAATTTGCGAACAACTGTAGCAGTGTGTTCTAATTTCCGACTATGTATACCCTCAAATTGTCCACAAATTTAAGCCTGCTTTCTTCCTTCTATTCTGTGTACGTACAATAAGTAAAATTTTGTTATTTTCTTTCTTTACTGGCGGTGTTATTTTAATAACCTGCAATATATATATGTAGTGCAAGTAGCAATAAAAATGCATGGTACTTTGGGGGGAAGGGAAAGGAAGAGTTTTTTGTGGGGGAAATTACAAATTCAGATTCAGTGAACCAAAACATATAAAATAAGCCTTTTACCAGAATTATAATGAATATTCCAGTGTATCTCCTCCGGATCTCTTAGACTAATGCGTATGTGAATCGAATACATTTGAGACTATACAAATTTTCGCACTTCTCTACAAACGTATTTAAAACTAATAATTCATATAATAACAATACTTGAACAGTAATACATAAAGCACAGTACGTAATGACATGTTTACTAATTTTTTTTTTCGTATTTTACTTTCAGCTCATACCAATTATCGGTACATTTTACATTTAAAGGACTCACTTTATGTAAATACTTTCCATTATAAAATGAATTGATAAAAGTAAATTTAGTCCTGTACAGATTTTATGCGCGTTATTTTACTTTAGAAGCCAAATTTGTGTAAAAACAGTAAGAACGTACGAGATACGTCAGCGCGATTTCTCTAAAATAAAAACCAAATTACGGATTACTACGTCAACGGCTTCTTAATTGTGAATTTAATAGACGTGCTAATACGTCATCAATCAGCTAAATGTTAATAAACATTTTGAGTATTAAAAGGGAAGAAATAAGAGAATAATTAAATTTATATGAAGAAGGGAGTTGTTTTTCTTCTCATAAAAATTGGAAAGCAGTTAAAATAGTCCCTTACATTCAGAACTCTTCGTCTTGGAAATTATTTATTGGTTATCGCATTTACGTCAACAATTACATAAATATTAGCAAATACGTGCGGTAAATAATTGTGAAAGCTGTGAATGAATCGAACAAAATTAATAGCTCTACTTCAATGCTTCTAGAAGTTTGCAGGAGAGAGTAAACAGATTTTATAGCTGAATAAAAATTATGTAGATACGTTTATGGTTTTACGCAAATAGAAATCAAAGCCCACAAAAACTTTTCACTTTGTTCTAAAAGAAGTATTAGTGACTGTCGAAAGGAAATCAATTCATTGCAGTATTTCTATGCTAATAATGTGCTTATACTTATTGAACGAATCGTTGAAGTTTCTGTTTTAAGTTTCATTTATAATTTTTATTATTCGAAGTTTTTGTTATTTTATTCCATTTTTGTTCTGTTGTATTCTAGTTAATTTATTATTTTATTCCATTCATTTATTAATTATTATTATTATTAATTTATTGTGTCTGTTATATATTCATTAATTAGTTCCTTTTAATATCTTTATATCATTTATTAGAAAATTTTTATTCATTAGACATTTTTATTTTGTTTTATTTTTCAATATGACTTAGCCTTCAGGAAATTTACAGTACACTTCCACCTATAGCTTATTTGTAAAAAATTATTAAATCTTATAAAAATTATATGAAGCCATGAGTAAATGTGTCAAACTGAGAAATAATTAAAACAAATTATAAAGTAAATTTGTATCTTAAAACAAAATTTAATGGAAACTTTGTTCTTCTAATGAAAAAAAGAAAACACGTCGCCCCTTTCATATTCAAAAATTCCCCCAACGTATTTATAATTTTTTTACCAACACATAAAAAAGGACTAGATATGTTAATTGAATGATGAAGAGTAAAAGTAATGATTCTTGAAATTTCAAAAGAAAGAAAGAAAAAAAAGGAGGGAAAAAAATCTTACAATATAAAATTTCCAGGGAAAAAAATCGTACAAGTATTTTTTTTCCCCCCTCTCTTTTCTTCTACATTCTCATCTGTCGTTAAGTTGATTGGCGCAAGCTTAAGTTGGCGATACCAGTAGCTTGGCGGTAATTTGAGCAACCCTTCCCTGTGATTGGATCTTCGCGCACAAATGAATAAAAAGGCTAATCACTTCGCTTTTGTATTTCCTTACTGACGCCAACCCGTGACTGACAAATTTCTCCCGTGTTTACTAATGATTTCTCTCTTTGAAAAAGACGTGAACCACGATCAGAATCGATTCTCTTAATTGCATCCCAACGCGCCGATAACAATTATGCAGATGGGCCTAGGATTAAAAGATTCTTTTAACGAAGCCTGTTGTTCGACTGATTAATTTCTTCGATTCAAAGCGAATTCGCTAATCAACCTTCAATAGCGCCGAATGTGCGAATGTTTCAGCGTTTGTTTTGTCTACGGAAGTACGATGGGTTTATTTAATCGAAACAAAATGTCCTGGATGTGTAATTTTATATGTAACTCGGAAATACAAGTCATTACAAGTTGTTGATGGTATATTGAAATAAATATATAGAGAGTGTGTGACTTAATAGTAGGAATTGAAAAATAGACTGATAAAATTAATGTGCTTATAAATCATTGGGATAAGCAGATATATGACTACAGTAATAAATATATGTTATGATTGATATTTACAATTTCCGAAAATATGAAGTTTTGAGTTGTTACAGTTTTTATATTGAAGTAATACATTGTTTCTTTTGTTCCAAAATAATGAATCATTGCGATAGTGATGATCATAATTTCTGCATTATTAGAAAAAATTTTTCATTGCTCTGTCGTGAAGTTTTGGAGTTATCAAAAGAAAAAAGTTGCTGAAATATAATGAACGTTTTTTAAACAAACTGCAAAAATCAGTTATTAATTTTACCTACTAAAACAAATAAAATAAATGTATAGTTTTTATTTATTATTGCAACATTTCTTTCCTTATTAACGAAACCTATGTTCAAAATTCTGATTACATAAGTCATGTAACTCACAAAATATTCGATAATTTTAGAAATTAAATGCTCTTGTGCTTTAGATATTTTATATTAGTACTGTAACATTATTAGTAAGTACATTTGGTACAATAATAAGAAAATACTCATTTTTTTTAATTATTTAGACTTTTCGAATTTTAAATAATTAGATCGATTATGGAACAAATTTTTATACCTTTACGTATTCAACTCAGTTATATTTATATGTATTTATTTCATAATCATTGTTCGAAAAACAATCCAAGTTTATAGTTTCGCATTTGAGATGAAATGATAAGTATAAATTGCATCTTGATTCTACGTCAATACCCGTAACCCGGATATAAATTTTTCGTCTGCAACGGTACCTTAATTACAGGAAATTTTCTTTATGCCAAATAAAAAAGTGTTTACAAATGAAACTGGAAGAAATCGAAGGCTCATATTATTCATTCTATTGTTTTGATCATACTATTGAGTAAGTTAATCTCGTATCCACAATGGAAGTGAAAGATTTGCAACGTTTAAAATTGATAACTGATGGAGAAGGCTCCATATGCAGACCTATATCACCTCTTATGATTACTGGACCATTGTGTTATGCCTTTTCGGATGATACTTACGAACTTTATGCGGATTTAAGTGGGAAATATCACCTGTTACACAACAACACTTATTACGTATGTACAAACATTGTTTTTATTTATTTTTGAATTTAGCATTTAAAATTGTTACAATTCATCTAAGTTGAGATACTTAAAAAAAATCGTTTTGTTTTTGAAATAATTAAAATTTTGTTTTGCATTTTTAGGCCACCAGAACTTTATCTAGAAATGCATTTTTGTTTTAATATTTCAGTTCGAAAATGTGTTACTCTTTTTCATTTTTAAATGACAGAAATATGAAACTAAAATAAATTATTTTCTTTTGAATTTTTTTTTTTCATTAAATTTGTTTAGTTAAAATTTTGGAGTTTTTTTACGTGTTTCATGCTAAGAAAACAAATTTTAAAAGCCACTTTACTGTTATTTCACACATTTTCCTATAAGAATATGAAATATGTGAAATATGTCAATATATTTCTTTCTATCAAGGTATTTTTTTATTCTTGTCAATATTCATGTTATAAAGTCTATATGCGTACTTAGCAAAAATGTTTAAGATACAATTTGAAATGTTTTTAATAAGCACGATTAATTAAAATTTTTAAATATTATTACTATTATGGGTTTATTAGAAATCTTATGAATAATACAGGCTATACAATGATTATAATTATAGCTTAATAGTGATAGATATTATTGATATAGATAATTAATATTGATTTCTAGATTATAATACAAGCTATAAAAATATTTTACGATGTGTACGGCATGAAAGAAAATATTCATTTTTAACCCAAACTACAGGATAGTCAATTTATAAAACGTTTACGTTTCCTCTGCGTTACTTATCAATTACTACATTAAACCATCATTACTTCATTACATTATTAACTGTTAAAAATTCTCGTTTTAAATCTTTAATATAACTTCTTACTAGAAAAATTTTAAAAAAAAAAGATTTAAAATTCAACAAAAACTGTTGTTTTTTTTTAAACTGGACATCTACTTAAAATTTCTTAAAATAAAAACAAAAAATTTTTAAAAAAACCTTTTTTTAAAAAAAAAAGAAATTTACAAGCAAAGAAAAAAATATGAAATACTGAATGTCATAAAATATTAAATGTCTAAAAGAAATGTTGACTTTTTTCTCGAGTGATTTCTTTCTATAAAATGACCTTACAAATTCTTCAAACTTTTTCCTTTTATTCGTATTTTCTTCCTAACTGGTACGTGATTTGTATAAATGACGCTTTCAGTCAAAAACAATCTTTATAACATTTTTCATTGCAAAGATAAAATAAAAATATTCAGAAAGTTTTTCTTACCAAAACGGATATTGTGGAGAGAATGAAAAAAATTAAAAACGTATATTATAGATATATATATTTTCGAGAAAATCTTTTAGGTACGTATACATTACTTCTTTAAATAAAGTTCATTTTAAATATTGGTTATACATATATGCTATTCATTCGTAGTAATAGATAGAAAGTTTTAAAATATTGGTTAGCACAAATTTAGGTGTGTTTTTTGTTTTTAATTTTATTTGAAATTTTCTTTATGCAAAATTATCTTTTTTGTAGTAAAACCCTATTTACATTATTCATCCATTCTTTTTATAGTTTATTGGTTTTCTGTTCATTCCACGTGTAGTCTTAGGCCTAATTTTCAATAATGCTCTTTTCTACATCGCATCGAAAATTTCTGCTAAAGGGCAAGATTATGATCCTACAAAGCAATGCTTAACCCTCTGTCCTAAATCAGTGAACGCTTTAGAAATCATATTATTTATCTTAAAAACACGTCTTATTTTTTACCGGAGACAATTGTACTGTAAATGGATTTGAGATTCTCAAAGCTCTACGAAGTTATGTAGAAATTTTGACAAAAAGGTGCTAGCTTGGGTGCCATCCTCATCACTTGCGTTTCTTTTTTCGGTTACTATAACAACTCATTACTATAACAATTCTACTACTATAACAATGTCTCTTAAATGTCGAAATATCGGACTGTAATATTGATAGGAAACATTTTTTCAATCGAACTGATCTCTCCAGAAATATATTTTAAAGTATTCTTTTTTTTATTTATATATATTTTATTTAAGTACAATAGTACCGTTGACTTATGAATCGTTTCTACTTATTTTACGAGACTGACTTATTTTATTTTGATCTGTAGATGGGATACTTGTTCTGGAGTTACGAAGTGTAAGGCCATTTTTAGTACAGAGAGAGAGATAGAGAGAGAGAGAGAGCGTTGTATACTATTTAATGAAAGTAATAATGTCATAAAATTTATCCAAAATCATGTGAAATGTGTTAAAATATTTTTTTCGTATTTTTTAAGGGTTTTTTAATGCTGTTGTTTCTTTTTTTAGCACAAATTATTCTTCTTATTACTTGTTTTAAACTCTTTTATAACACAAAAAATGGCAATAAAAAAGTAGTAGTTAAAACATTTCAAATTTTTTTCTAAGCGAAATAGTTAATAAATTTTTAAAAAATCATAAAAAGTGGAAAAACTTGCATGCTTTTGATTAAAAATATGAATATGAATGAAAAAGTGAAGTGAAATCAATCATAGCAAAATCAATAACTTTTGTTCGTTTAATGGAAGAGGGTTTTTTTATACAAAACACTCAAAAAGAAAGAGTTTCTAAATATAAATGCATAATGATGGTAATTTGTATTCAAAATTCTAGGAAAACAGAATAGATCAATTTATTTCCCATACGATAAAATGAAAAATTGATTTTTAAATCATTAACCTCAAACCAAAATGAAAATCCACGAGTCAAATGATCCATTGTGTACATACAATCGTACACTTAACGAACTAAGTGACTCTGCAATGAAATAGTACTGTGAAGCTTAATTAGAATGATATATATATACAGGACTAACATAAATTATTCATTTGTTTTAAAAAAGGCTGTATTTTCAAAAATATTACACGTACACCCATGAAAGATATATGAAAAGAATCACAAACTCGCCATGTTTGTATTGTGTATTCTGGTCACACCGAAAATCTTCTTTCAGAGTTTGCATTTGAAAAAGATACATCAAAGATGAATGTTTTCTGTGCAGAGCCACAAAGATGTATGGGCTGTTTTTCTGTGCTGAGCGAACTGTGGACGGTAAATGTTACTTGGATATGTTGTAGTTGGTATTTCAACCGTAACTCAGTGCTAACTTCAAGAATTTTGACTTGAAATTTGACAGTTCGTGGAAACCTAAATGATGAACTTTTGCATCACTGGATTGGGCGTATTGATGAGAATAACCTAGCTTAAATCCCATGACTTAACGCCCTACGACTTCATTCTGTGGGGGTATGTTTAGGACCTTGTTTGCGAACCACCATTATCGCAATCCTTAGTCTAGCTCAAAGAACGCGCATCAGTACTGCGGTACACACAATTAACAGAACTATGCTAAAAAATATATGGTATGAGCTCGATTATCGTCTGGACGCGTGTCACGTAGAGCGTGTATAAACTTGGTGAGTGTTTTTTTTTCCATATATCTTTCATGTATGCACATGTAATTAATACTTTTGAAAATATAGCTTTTTCAAAATGAATGAATCTTTATACCCTGTACTAGAATGGATCGCAAATGTATGGGAAATAATGTAAAAAAAATAGTTTTTAACTCAATTCCTACTTAGATCAACAACGAAAATTTTTATTTTAGCTACTTTTTATTAAATAGTTACAATTAATATAAATATGTATATACATAGGACAGAATCACAACATTAAGTGGTAATTAGTTTTTTTAAATATCATTAAAGTATCGTATTGTCCTTTTAATTTCAGTCCAACTGAATGCTTTAACACGTGAGAAAAAAACCTTTTCCAAGTTTTGACACAAGTCGCCAAAAGGGTCGCTAAGTTGCCAACGTGGCTGTATTTGTAATTCTTTAAATAATTAGTGTTAATCCATTAATTTTTATTAATTATAATTAAATTATTGTATTGTCATCCAAAATGATCCTGTATATAAAATTTCAGCTCAATTCAGTGCTTTGAAATGTATTTTATTAACGATTGAAAATTCCACCAAGATAAATAAATATAAATATACAAATATATAAATAAATAAATATATAGACAGTGCGAGATAATAGTAGGAATTGAAAAAATTATAATAAATTGGAACCTACGTATGGAGAAACGATGTTTTCTATGGTGCGGAAACTAGGAGAAAAAAAAATTTTACAAAATTTCAAAACTTAATATTGTTACAAAGGGGAGTAGGAGAATTTTTTTAAAAAAAATGGGAAAAGACTGAATTTTAGATTAGATTATTTTTAGACTCTAAATACTTATTTTTCTGCAACATAAGAAACCAAAAGGGATGATTAATGATTAGCGAGTACGGTGTAGTGATTAGTACAATGTACAGTGCAAAATTTCAAAACACATTTCCAAGGAAGTCTTAAGGCATGGGCCAACCGGGCCCGGGCCTCGGCCACAGTTGGAGCCTCATCTCATTCTCGACTCAACCTTAATAAGATCTCTATTCAAATAATTTCAACGGACAAATGTTTTATCCGGTTGTATTCTCCGAAAACTTGGGAATTTCGGACGATATGTCAACTGGCTTTATGTGATGGCCGTCGTCCATGCACAGATCTATGCCTACCTTAGTCAAAAGGAGGCAGTCCGTCGTGCCGGTTTGTGCGATTGTAAGTCATGCACATTTATTTGTTTCGGATTATTGTATGTACGAGTATTTGCCGACATATACTATGTACTGTCTACTTTTAAGGGTCATAGATGAGGCCTACATTAGTGTAGGGCCCAGGGCCTACTTTTCGTAGGGTCCCAGGCCAGACGTCATTGCACATTTCTCTCCCAGCTACGTCCAACCAGTCCGATCCAAGCTTTTTTTTTATCTTCCGCTTTAAGAAACGCTGCAATTTTGACAGGAATTTTTTAAAAAAATAATTATAAATAAACTATTACATTTTCACTTTTTTTAATTGTAACTAGTTAATATAACCTCCTCTCATCACACTAAATGTTAAAAAGCACCAAAATCCCTGTTTTACTTTAATCAAAAATTACTTTGAATTTTTTTTTTTTTTTACCACGAAAAAGGTCAAATATTTGAATCCAATTTCCTTGTAGCAGTGCTTAACATACAGTTTTTTTTTTAAACTTTATCTTTCCTCTTATCTATATACCATAGAACAGGGGTGGCGAACCTTTATGGGTCGACGTGCCATTTTTTTCTAAAAAAGTGTTTAATGAGGCATAGACGTGCCGTCAAATAATTTTGGTTTGGGATTATTGTGAAAATAATAGAACTAAATACTAACAACGCAAAACTCTATTTACTACGAAAAAATACCTTTACACTGTATAGTTATAAATGTTTTAGTTAAACGTGTTATTCAAATTAAAGTTGCATTAGTGTGATTTCTGTTGTTGTAGATCGGATGACAAATAATTTATATTAGGATTATAACTTTTTGTAAGAATACATGCTGAATTTAAGTAATCTGCCGAACGGTTTATAAGCAATTATTTTTGCTGTGGTTCACTTTTTTGAAGAAAGTATTTGCGATTTGTTTCAAAATGCCGTTTTACACAAGATGTTCTGCATACCATATTCCAGAACATAAAACAAACACCCCTTTGTCGCCTTTACTAATAATGCCATGTTTCTCGGTCCACCAAATTTAAAATTCTCTGTTACACTTACTATCTTGCACTTTTTGTTGTTCTGCTGACCTAGCCATGTTAAATAACTGTTAAAAATCGTAAATGTAACACAAACTTTAAAGTACAGTTGTGTCAATGAAATTGACTATGCTATGCATAAACAAACTTTACATCACAAGCAATTGTAGTCTACAACGTAACCAAAGCAAGATAATGACAAAGGAGTGTGCTCTCCTCCTCCCCGCGACCGATCACTCGCGTTTGTTGGTCATAGTGCACTTTGAAATTTTGAAATATAATACAAACCATTTGGATCACTGGCGTGCCAAAGCAATTGTGTCGCGTGCCATCAATGGCACGCGTGCTACAGGTTCGCCATCCCGGCCATAGAATATACATAGGTAGGTTTTTAAAATTCTGAAAAACATATTTCGATCCACACTAATATGTACTCATAATACAAAATACATAAATGTTGTGAAACACTCAGTAGCCTAAGCTATAATCAATTATTTTGTCTGAATCAATTACGAGCATTTTAGAA
>BMAV01001100.1:225905-238519 GCA_019973955.1 Trichonephila inaurata madagascariensis
TTGGCTCATTTTCTTGCTTCCGCAAATATTGGACCAACTAAATTTAGATGCCTGCCTTGCTTATATTTATCGCTTGTGTTATATTTATCACTAGTGACACAAAGCTATTTCAAAATACTCCGTCTTTGATCATTATCTACATCGAAAGAACACTTGTAATTTTGCTCCTGTACTATATCGTTTTTTCTTCCCAACCCCAAATCTTTGTTTTAACGTGATTACGCGTTTACTGATGATTATCGAGTTAAACTCGTCGGAAAATAGCGTGACGTAAAAGGAGATTTAATGAAATAGTTACGTGTCATTTTGTAAACATTCAATAATTATCTTCAAAAAAAAATGAGGTGTCGATAGAATCTCGCATAATAACTCACACATAGCAGCTGGAAATAATTGATAATACTGCTAATAGTGCAAAAGGTATTAAATTATGGTGTTAATGGATTGGTTAATTAATCTTAAGAATTTTTATTTTATAGGTGCTTTTCTTCCACATGATTTCTCATCGTCAAAGTTAAAATTTCCAATTTTGCAAAATTTTGCTTTTGCTTCGTTTGAAAATGTGGGTTTAATAAATTGGTCTACTTATGTTAAATATTTGTCTTGGACATTTGATTATATAAAACATAGTCTGCTCCGATGGCTTAGAGGTAGCCTACCCGCTTCGAAAGCCTAAGGTTGCGGGTTCGATCCTGGCCGGAGTCGATAGATTTTCTGGATGCAAAAATCGTAGGCACGCCTGTCATGTGATTATATGGCATGTAAAAGATCCCTTGAGTATCAATTTGGCTCTCGTACTCTCAGCAAAATTAAATTACAATGAATTTTAGCATCCGACGAGAGCTTGAGAGTTAACGTAATTCAAGCTTTTCCAAATTTGGTAGCGATAGCAACCACTAGATGGTGCCGTGATTGGAATGGCTCTCATATTTGGGGACTTGTCATGTTTGCAAAGGCTTAGTCGCTAATATGCAGCCCTTTGGGGAAAAAATATAAAACATGGGTCGGCAACCTATGGCACGCGTGCTGAATTTGGCATAAGGTACAATTCTTTGTGGCACTGTATACCGCTCCACAAATTAGTCTATTTTTGAACTGGATCTTATTGAACTAACATTTTCAGAATTATGGAAAGTGAAATTTATCAAATTATTTAAAATTCAGAAGGATAACTCTAACGATAAATTGACAACTATAGTAAAATATTCGATGTCATTTCTTCATAGATTTAATTGTTTAAAGGGAAAATTACTTGCGCTCTGCTTTCCGCTGCTAGTTCTACGTATGTATGTGTACAAATCTTTTCTCATATGAAAAATATTTTGAGTCTGCAAAAAAAAAGTTGTTGAGCAACTTCTTTGGGGGAACATTCAGAATTGTGGGAAATATTAAATCACAAATTATACCCCTGAGGTATAAAATAGAGAGCTGCAGGGACAAAAGGTTTACATTAAAGTATTTAACTACATTGAAGGAATTATTCCTTTAATGTAGTTATACCTATATTTTATTTGTGTTGTTTATTTTCTATTTTAATTATTAAGTTTAAAAGATGCATAATACAAAATATATGTACAATTTAAAATTCTTTTTATTGATGCTTAAGAAATATTTATACTTAATGTATATTTTTATGGTAATAAATATCTTTAAATAATGCATAATTAATGTATAATAAAACTTTAAATCACACAGTATTTTTAACCTCTATTTCCTAACTCCGCATGCATTGCCGCGGGAATCACAATTGTTTCAAGTATCTCCTGTACGTCGCACTGAATCATATAGGTAGATTGGTTTGGCACACCACAGCACAAGAAAATTGCCGCGCGCGCGACCCCGATATATAAAATCTTTCACTCCTCAACTCTTTTCAGAGATATTTATGCCAATCCATATATAATTATTCCTCAATTCGAAAAATTTAAAAACAAAAAAAGTTTCTTATTGTTAAAAAAATTTGAATTGTCAAGTATAGGTATACGAAATAAATGTGAATTATGAAAAATCAAATTTTTAAATATTTGGTTTTTACAAATCATAGAAGGACTAAGTCTTCTAAGTCTAACATATCGCGGTAACATACTTGGCATAGGAATTTGTATAATGTTATTATAATTTATGGTAACTTAGCCAAAACACTTGTGTGTGTGTGGAATTTTTCAAATTTTTTAAAAAGAATATAGTATTTTTTGTTTAAATTAAATGTTTTTAGTTTTCTTAAAAATTAAAAAATGTAGCTTGATTTTCTGTTTATGTTTAAATTTGTTATTTGATTTTCTACATGTCTGAGAAAATTTTTTTCTGAAAATTTTAGAAGATAATAACAGTTTATAAGTAGCCATATTATTATTAATAGTTTATACTAATAAAATGTCTTATGTTTTAAAGTCAATATTTAAAAATTAATGCCTTTTCTATTGATTACTCCAAATGTTTACGGAAAAGATTTTATATGTTTGTCGTATGTTAAAGAATTATAATAACAGTGCGCTTATATTTTAATTCATATTATTTGTCCATGAACTTTCATCAGAAGAACTTAATAGAAAAAAGATCGTTCATTTATCATTCATATGAATTGGAATATACTTATATATCAAAGGTTACACTAACTGAAATGCTGCTTTTAAAGGTTAAACGTTCAGTATCATGTAATTTCTGTAAAAACATTTATTTAATTTTAATTAAAATTATATTATTCAAAGAATCTAAATGTAAACAAATTATTAACTATTTTAGAAAATCAAAATGTAATTATAATGCAGTGTTTGAATTATAATCCTTGTTTGAATAAAGAAGGGTACATTTTATTGTTTACTTTTATAAAATGACTCAGCTCCACTAATTCTGGAAAATAAAGCTTAGGATCTTTCATATAGGTATTATCAAAACAAACAAAAAAAAGTATAAAACAAAAGCCTTTGTTTTATTTTATTAAAACGCTTACGTTGTTTATGAATTTAACTCTTTCAAAAATTTTAATAAAACAACATTTATATAGTTGCTTCACGCAGTGCGATGAAAGCTATTTTTTATGCATTGAAAAAGATAAAAGATAGTTTCAAAGTAATTATTATAGAGGTTGTGTGATATTTAACAATGCGTATTAAATTTTTTAACCTGTAAAATCTATAGAATTTGAAATAAGAAATGGTTTTTAGAATAAATTGCCTATTTTTAATCAGCCCATTTGAAAAAAAAAAACAAGTGATCTAAAAAAATTGTTTTTAATTCAATTCCTACTTAGATCAAAGAAAAATTTTATTTTAGCTACTTTTTATTAAATAGCTACAATTAATACAAATATGTATAATACATATGACAGAATCACAACATTAAGTGGTAATTAATTTTTATTAATTATCATTTAAGTATCGTATTGTCATCCAAAACAATCGTGTATATAAAATTTCAGTTCAGTTGAATGCTTTGAAACGTGAGATAAAAAAACTTTTCAAGTTTTGACACACACACACACAAATCTCCAAAATGGTCGCTAAGTCACCAAAAATGATACCAACATGGCTGTGTATTTATAATTCTTTAAATAATTAGTTTAAATCAATTAAAAATTTTATTGATTATAATTAAATTACTGTATTGTAATCCAAAATAATCATGTATATAAAATTTCAGCTCAATTGAGCGCTTTAAAATGTGTTTTATTAACGATTGAAAATTCCACGAAGATAAATCAATAAATATAAAGAGAGTGTGAGCTAATAGTAGGAATTGAAAAAGAGTACTAGAGCTACTAATGACACTCCGTGTAGAGAGGCTGAAGCACGTTAAATGTATGGAAACTTAAAATCCTTGTGTCGGCACGATGTAGAAGTTTGAATAGTAAGGTGCCACATCCCAGATGTCGTCCTCGTCACTTAATTGAGGTTCAGAATTACGGCCTTCGTGTTTCTTGAGAGGGCGACATTCATAAGTTATCAGTCCTATATTATGCATCATTATATTATAAAAAATGAAGATAGTCCAAAAATATTCACATGAATTAATGCTTACTCTTTTGCTGGTTTAAAAGAAGAATAAAAACAGCCATCTTCTTAACCATTTTCTGTTGTTCTCCTTTAAATTCTCAATGGAGCTAATTAAACTCTTCATGCGGTAAAACGGTTTTTTTTCCCTCCCGTTTTGATTAAACCTATCATGTTCTTCGTACTGTACAGACTATGAAAAAGCTATGCTCTCTCCGGACCCACATATTATACGAACTCTAAAATGCTACATTGTTACTAAATAATTTTATCACTTTAAAAAAAACTACATTTGAAACCAAATATTTTTATTCAGATATAGCTTCCTACAAACCAGATTCATTTTAATATTGATATTCGAGATTTTAATGATTCAACGTTTTGTTATAAACAAAAGCTTATGAATAGTACTATATAAAATAGGAAATGTTTTAACGACATATTTCTGATTTTTTTCGCCAAGCTTTTTAAAATCAAATTTATTACTGTTTACTTTTCTTATTATTTACTTCGTTGATTTTCAGTATTTAAAAAGTATGAAACTCTTACAATTCATTCCATTTAGTCAATAAATTTTATAGTGCCATTTAAGAAAGGTTAAATATTGATTCTAAAAAAATTATACTGCAACATTATCATTCATAAAATTATTAAGAGTGTATTTTGTTATTTTATTTATTTAAAGTTCATTTATTTAAGTTTTTTGCTAAGTTTAACTTAACTAACTAACATTTTTTGCGTTAGCTGGTTTTCATTTTGTTGAATGAGCATTGTTATCATTTGTGAAGACGAGTTTCAATAGTTTTGATTCAGCTTTATTCATTTAGTGTGAAAAATCTGTGGAAATACAATAAGGGGTTTTTTAAAGCTATGTCGGTTACGTGAAATAACTTAAAATAGAACACTCCATGGTATTATTTTTCGATCAATTATTAATTTAAAAATAAACCATAATTATGTTATAAATATGTGTTTATTAGTGCTCAATATTTTTTTCTCATGGTATGAAATATTGCTTCTTTTTTTATGTATAATTTGGTTTATCCACAGCCAAATCACACTCACTCATGGCTCCCATGTTTAATTTAATACAAAGAGTACTTGCATTTAATACACATTGTTACCTAAATACACTGCTTTTCAAATTTCCTTAAAACTATACTACTATCTCAAATTCGTGCATTTTTATAATTTTTAAACGAAAAATACTGATTTTTTTCAATAATTGAAGGCAATATACAAAAATAGAATTATTCTTTTTGCAAATTAAAACCATCTTTGAATTGTACAATCAAACGGTAACACCACTGCCCAAGAAACTTCCTGTTCCTATGCACCGGAAGTAAGGCTTACGTTTACGGCTCAAATGGGTATCTGTTTACAGCTGCTAAAAATAAATCAAGCGAAACAAATTGCTGAAGTGTTTTTGACACTCCCCATTTTAATCGTATCAATCCAGAACAGTTCTTTGACCTAGTGAGAATTCGTCTTTTGCTTGATTGATTTGATTGAAATTATGATTCAAAAACTGATTTTTTAAGACGTATGCCGAGAATTCTATGTTTTATTTGAAGTGATCGGTTGCGATATACTGTTCACGTGAACAAGTCATTTGTATATAGTAAATAATCATTTTTAATAGTATTTGTCAGATAGTAAAATGTCATATATATATATATATATATCAGTGTTCCTCAAGCTGTGGGGAGTGCCCTCTAGGGAGCATGGTGGGGGACGTAACTATATCAAAAAGTCGAAAACATTAATTTACTAAAAAATTCATTTAAAAAAATTAATTAAAAAAATCATTAATTTAAAGAAAAAATGCAAAACAAAATGCATTCTGACATAAAAAATAAAAGGTATATTTACACTGATATAATACAGTTATAAATTTATCAATACTGCACGTTACATTTGATAATTAATTTAACAATGCTAAGTTAAGAACAAGCTTAATAATTACCAGTGACCCCATGAGCTTGCATATATAAAATTATACACGAAATTTATAATATTTATCTTGATAATTTGTGCGATTTATAATTGAAGTCGTATTGTAGCTTTAAGTCAAAATATATTATTATTGAATTCAATACATTGCTATTATGAGGGGGGGCGGCCAAGCACTGATGATTGGGCCGCAAATATTGAAAGTTTGAGAAGCACAGTGATATGTATAAATATATGTATATGTGTGAGAGAGAAAATTTAAGTGTTCTTTCTTTCAAAAATATTTAAATCTTAAAAATCGAAGCATATTAATCAATTACCTTTATCAATGCAATTAAAGTACGAAAAAAGTACTATTTAAAGTATTAAAATACAATTAAAGCTTTTCTAAAAATTGTTTTTGAGAGAGATCTTTTAAAAACGATATTTCTTTCTTTCTGTAATTCCTTTAAGTTTATCTTCATTGACAAATTTAATGGATTTTCGAAGAAAATTTTCAAGGATCTGTTTTTCTTACAATTAATTTCTATGTTGCCTTTTCATATGACATAATTTTATGGAGATATTCCTTTTAGTCTGCGAGATCTGTTATATAGCGCTGCTGATGTAAGTTAAATGACCAAGCTTAGTATTTTTACGTTAGCGGAAAAATTTCGAGAAGATAACTCGGGTACATAGTTCTCGACACTTGATCGCGATTCAAAATTACGAGTCACCAGTGTAACCACACAATGCGTTAATAAGCAATCAGTCAATCAGTCTTAAGTCTGCAAATTTGTTTCCGATATTTGCTTTTTTTTTCTAGAACATATTAAAATATTTACGAATTGAGATCACTTGAATTAAAATCAAGAGAGAAATTAAATATTCTTAAAAAATTTTTAACTTTTTACTTTGCATCCCTTTTAAAATATATTCACCCATACTCGTAATAGCTTATCTATATGTATACAAGAGAAATGCGACTCATTACAAGATCTCCTGAGCTATTCGACCTACAAACTTGAAATTTAGTAGGCATGTTTCTTCTGTTGAGCGGAGCTCCTTCAAGAACGGGTTTAGCGAGAATCACCTCCCAAGAACGGGAGCAAGGAATTCGTAATAGATTTTGAAAAATTCCCGTTTTTGAACTATTAGAACAACGGACAAAATCAGGTAAGCATAGTTTGTTGTTGTTGAGTAAGGATCGACTAAGAACGGGTTTTAGAAAATTGACTCCAAGAGTGTTGTGGGCGTTATAGATAAATATACTTCCGCTTCACAGGAGTTAAAATCTTGTCCTTTTATATCAAGGGGCAACAGCAATAAGCATTTTTTTTAATACAGTCAAAAGCTCAATGCTAAAATTTAGGTATCAATAACTTAAAAATAAAATAAAGTCATACAACATCATGAAATCCCTGAGAAGCGGGTGGGTAAGGGTTGGTTCCTTATGGAAACACAAATACTGTAAAGTCCAGTGTATAAAACGCTCTTTCAATTCTAAAAATAAAATCGATATTTACGGTGCGCGTTATAGGACGGGTGTAATAATAATATCTTTAAAAAATAAAATAAGAGATGAGCAGTAGCGCACACAGGAATTTTTCAAGAAAGGGGGGGGGGCGCCGGGGTTGAAAGTTCACCATTCTTGTATCATGCTATTTTTGATTTTGTCGATTTTCAGGAACAAAACACAGTAAAAAACTAATAATTGAATAAATAATTAGCATTAATTAATAAAATTAATCATTAATAACAAATATTTAATTAAATTTACGTATTATATACTTAGAATTGTAACCAATCGGAAAAAAATCGAGGGCTTTAAAGGGGGTCCGGACCCCCAGGACCCCCCACCCTTGTGTGCGCCCCTGGAGATGAGCATAACAAAATTAAACTTCTACGTAGATCACGATACTGTTTATCTTTTTAAAAAATGATATACCTAATGAACTTTTAGTTTTAGAAGTATATTATTTTTTCAAAATCGTAGGATAATACCTCGAATAAATTACTTCAAAACGTAATAGTGAAGTGGCGCGCTTATTTTTTAGGACATAACACACAACCTTCGATACCACAAGCACGTAACGTACCGCTAGACCAAAATGATCACTTTAGTCCAGAGGTTGTTACTGGCTTATATAGATGATACCGCTACACACTCCTCACCAGTGAGTCTGTGGATAGGCGAACGAACGATAAAGTTGTTATTGCTGTCGGTCAGTTGCTGGTGTTAATTGGAGGAGTTGCGTCAAGTGAATCTGACGAGTTGGCTGCGTCAAGTGAATTTTGACGAGTTTTGGTTGTTCTTTTTGAGGATAGATGGCGCCACGACAGTTTAGGAGGTTTCTTAGCTCAACAAGAGTCACCAAGTGGCGCATATCCGGCAGGACAGAACCCGCGACTTTCGGTACTGTAAGCACATAACATACCGCTGGATCAAAATTATAACTTTAGTCCGGAGGTTGTTACTGGCTATTATAGATGATACCGCTGCAATAGCATTGTGCACGTACATTGCAGACTCCTTCGTAAAATAGGAGGTGCGCGTTATACGGCGTATATACCTAAAAATTAAAAAATACAGCTTGAAATCATAGGTGCGCGTTATACGCCGGATTTTACGGTATATCAATACTTAATAAATCGATTTTTCCGGAATCTATAATACTCTGTTTCTGTAAACTTATTTATCTATGGTGAGAGAAAAATTCTTTAACCCTTTTTGTACCGCATTGTGATTTACTGCAATTTTTTTCATGGAATAAATTTTTTTGAATCAATGCATTGAAAATTAAGGGATATACATAAACAAAATACTCAACTTTTGGAAATTTAATTAGTTAGAGCTAATTAATTAATTAAAGATATTCAACTGTAAAATTAATTATATACACTGCTCACTTAAAATAAATAGTCAAGTCATTTTCTAAGGTCTTCATTAACATACGAAAAAAATAAGACACTTAAATTTTGACATTAACTATTTTTTCGGGACAAAAATGATAATCTTCGCAATCCACTGAAAACGCCGTCAGCTGAAAACGCAATTTCTGCTATAAAACTATTTGCACTTCCCCGCTAAAATACTCATCATGGAACTCGTGCTGCCATATGTGTTGGAAGAGTGGATTTCAAAAAATATTCCTGCTAAGTATCGTCAGAATATTCGTAAAAATAGCTATTCCATGTAAGTTTAAAGTGATTGGTACTTATAAGTACCGTCGGTACATAAAGGGTTATAACATATCGACATTTTACATTAACTTCTTAATAACCAGTTTTAGTCATTTATTCAACAGATAAAACTAGAGCATTCAGATATTAAAATCTTTTTTTCTATTGCAATTTGTATCAGAACTTTCATTACGTATCATATCATACCATCTTTCGAATAAAAAGGAAATATTCATTTCCAATTTTACTACCACGAATTCTGAAACTCGTACAGCAAACCTAAGGAAAAAATATTACATTATTTACGATATTAGTAAGAAAAGAAAGGCACACGAAAGACATCCAGCGTCAAACCGTGCATATTTCATGATCTTTAAGTAGACAAAACTCGTTAAACTTTATTTCGATCCGTAAATACCAGCTCTTACCATTAACATGCACGACTCTTGCTTTGGACATTCTTCGCATTTATTTTGTGGAAACACCATTAACAATTTAACGACTCTTCATCTTGTGGAAGTTAATATTGGAGAGTTATTAGGAGAGATCCCCGCCTTTTGCTGTTAACGTCAAGGAAAGTTGCGAAAGATGGAAGCGATTAAGTTGCATATTTTATTGTTCGCCGGTTTGTTCTTTTTTTCTTACAGAGCGTCTGTGAATGAAGTGGATTGGATGTAAACACTTCTATCCGATTTTAAGTAATACTAAAAAGGAGTCAGTGTTCGTTTGTTTATTGGTTATTGAAGTTAAATATTCCACTATCTTTGTTATCGCATAATTTTTTGGTTCTTGAGAATTAAAAAAACAAATATAAGCGCATGTTTGTGTGATTTATCTCGTATACTATGCATTCAATTGCTGGAACTGATAACCCAGAAGTGTAATTCTTAGCTTGTTGTTTCAAGTGGTTCTTTCATGAACTGCTAAGTAGTCTGTAATTATTCATTAATCAATGGAGAGGTTAAACAAATAATTTTCTTTATGGATTATTAATTGTTGTTTTTAATAGATCATAATTATGGTGAAGAACATATGAATTTTTACTCTTAATAAACTAAATATTAGCAAACATAAAATTGCATCCAAACATTTTTTTTTTTTTTGAAAATTTTTCTTTATATTGATATTTTTGAAATATTAGCACATCTAAAATTGCATCCAATGTTCACATTAAAAATGTTCCAACATTTAAAAAAATTCCAAAAGCAAAGTTTTAAAACGTAAATAACGTTTTGTTACGCAGATTGATAATCATTTTAGGAACTCATTAACGTAAAAAAGAAAAAGTATTTTCTGAAAAATATCTTCCTTCTACGTACTGGAGATGATGCTTGTTAAATATGTCGAGATTGAAATTTCTCATGTTTTCGTGGTGTAGAAGTTTAGACAGAGAGATGGCGTCATCCTTTTCACTTAGCCGGGGCTCAGAATTACATTGCCCATATTTCTGCAGACTTCAGTAAGAAATATATTTTTTTTTTCCTTCAATGAAGTCTGGGTGCAGGGATGGTTGTTTTCCTGGAAAGCCGGTTTGTGGCTCTAAGCCTTTTGGCTGAGCTGGCCTCCCTTGGGCATCCCGCGTCCCCATAGCCTTAGTGTAGCTAAAAAAAAAAAAAAACATTTATAATCAACCAGTCAATCTAAAAAATACCTTAGTACTTTTCCGTTTCACCGGCGCAGGCGATAAAGTCGCCAAAAATATACAACCGACGCCAAACAGAATATTCCCTCAGGTAACCTTTTACCACTCCTTTTGCAAAACAAGTTGTGGTCTTGTCTTATCAGTAACCTCTTTTTCATTCAAAAATGGATGAAAAACCAATGAAAACTAATATTTTTTTTCTTTTTTGTGAAAATTGTATGTTGCTTATAACGCCAACTTGGAGAGATTTGCGCCGGCAAAACGGAAAAGAACCAAAACCTTACAGTAAATACTTGAAATAAATTATGGACAAAATGCTGAGAAAAGTAAAAATAAAGAATGGAAAAAATGTATTATGGTTTGTAAATTTCAATAAATACTAGGTAATGAATAGATCATAGTGATTTAGTTCTGAGTGCAATGACATCGAGCTAATTAACACTTTATTTGAACAAGTAAAATACACTTATGATTCAAAACTTCATTCCACGTTAAAGGCTTAATTAAACACTGGTCAGTAAAGAAAGCTGATTCCTGATTTTCACTCGTTTAAAATTATTTAATCCTCTTCTCTTTCTAAGATGCAATAATTTATTTTTATGATTGCTTAGGAAAAATTTTAATTTATCAAGCAATGTATTGAATTTAATAACTTTAATATTTCTGTCAAAATTTTAAATAAACAAAAATACTTCGTGAATATAAATTTCTAATATGATTATTTTGTTTCTATAGTGTAAATTGGGTTGGTTCTGTTAAATGCAGTCCTTAGTGAAAATTATATGAATGCAATCTCCCGTAATTTATTATAAAGTTGAATATGCAACACATACAGGGATTGAACGAAAAAACACAATTTTTTTAAATGTGTTTTTTCACCAGAACTGCCCATAACAGGAGTCGGCAACCTTTCAGCTGTGCCGTGCTTAACCAATCTTCCAATACGATTCAGCGTGCCACACAGTAGAACATTATTGAAACAATTCGATTCTCGCGATAATGCTTACCGAGTTAGAGAGTAGAGGAAAAAAATATAGAGATTTACAGATTTATTATATATCAATTTTGCATCATTTAAAGATATTTCTTAACATAAAAATAAACAGCATAAAAAATATAACTATTTCTTCAACAAAAATTAAAATTGTGCATATATTAGGCATTTCTAAACATATTTATTGAAATAAGAAATAGGCAACATAAAGTATAAGTATTTCCGTTCATTATAATTGAATAAAAAGATAAATCAAAATTTTAATGCGAACTTTGAGCTTGCATCTCTTTTTTCATATCGCAAAATCAGGGGTTATTATCAATCATTCAGTTGTTAAACAATTTCTTTGCGAACTCGAAATATTTTACCTATGAGTAAAGATTTTTTACTTAAATATGTAGAACTGAAAGCGAAAAGCAGAGTATAAGCAATTTTCTCTCTTCAAACAACAGAATCTCTCCAGCATTGACATTCAATAATTGCAAAATAGCAGTAAATTTGTCTTTAGAATTATCTTGCAGATGTTTTCCTAATTCCTTGAACATCCATAATTCTAAAGATGTTTGTTTAATAAGGTCTATTACAAATTTATCAACTTCCATCCACTGAAAAATTGAGAAGTTTGTAAGGTAGTGCAGAGTGCCAATGAGAATTGTACCGCGTGCCATAGGTTGCCAACCCCTGGTCTATAGCAATACTCGCGTTATGTCTTCCGCAGTATTCATCAAGTAATAGTAGTAGATTTATCCAACAACGACATTACTAATACTTAAGGTATCCGACTACGTTCAGAACCGTGATTTTGCAAAAGCATATAAATGCATAATATTTATGATATTTAGTGTCACTCAGATTAGAAAATGTATATAAAATT
>BMAV01001100.1:271287-287303 GCA_019973955.1 Trichonephila inaurata madagascariensis
CTGTACATTATATTATTAGGGGGAGGGGGAGGTAAGAAAAGGAATACATAAGCAAATCCTTCGCAAACACTGTCGAGGTCCTTTTATTGCATTCAAAAGCCTTCGGAATAATTTTATGGATGCAGTGCACAGAAAAGATCGTACTTCGGAAAGGCTTATATATACGTCCAGGAAAATTAACGCATTGGTTGAGCAAAACGTTTATATACGCCGGTGGCACTTAAGAGGATTAAGTCATATTGTAGCTTTAGTGTTAAAATATGTTATATACTGAATTAAAAACATTGTTACTGTATGGAGGGGGGTGCGAAGAAAATTATGATTGAATGTTGGGTCGGAAATATAGAAAGTTTGAGAAGCCCTGATTTAAGCTACTTTCCCTCTCCACCCCTACAAACGCCACACAAAAACATCCGAAATGAGGAACATCATGAAAAAATATACGCGCAGTTATTTGGACGCACTTTCCAAGGGTCAAATTAATAACAAAATGGGTGACATCGAACAATGTGTGTTGACTATTTAATACTAAAAAAGACAATGCAAAGAAAAAAATAGATTATTTTCCAAAAAATTAATAAGTGTTTTGTTTTTCAAAAAACTTGAAAATTTTGTATTAAATTTTATTAAGTTCTCATGAATGTTTTTGATTTTTATAAAATACATGCATATATACATATCTATGTCACAATAAAATGTTCTCTAATAAACTTAATTTTGCTGAATATATGTTTTTTTTCGCAATAACATTTAACACGAAATATTTCAGTTCCCTTTTGTATCGTGTTAAACGATTCTCACTGTACATTGAATATGTGTTTGTATGATTTTAATTACAAAACTTTTCAGAGAAGATTTCACAGAAGATCCGTATATCATGTTACAAAAAAATAATAAAATATATTAAAAAACACGAAATTAGATTTACAACTCTTTTTAATAATATGATTTAAATTTTTAAGAATATGAACAAAATAAATAAACATATACTCTAGAAATTCAACTAATCTCATACACAGATAGATGAATACCTATTTGTGTACAACATCACCATCTTATACGTAAGTATTTAATCTTAATAATTCTACGTTTCCTTAAAAAAGTATTTCTGCAATTCGAAAATTGAAATGTAAGAATGGAATATACTTTTCTGCATTTGTTTATTTTTGAATTCGAAATATCCATTATTCGTAAGGCGTAGTTTATATTCAAGCATACGAAACATTTGTAGCACATCCACTGATATAAGATAAAGCGAAGTACAATATTTTTCAACCTCCTTCAAATAAAATGATTTTGCTGTGCTAAGAATGTTTTAAATTGAAAAAGAAAAACTTTTCTTTGCAATCCCATGCAAAAATTCTACAATCAACATTTCATGCTTTCAAGGAAATATTGTAGATTTTAAACTCTTTCCATAGTGGAGGAAGGGGAAAAAAGGGAAGAAACCATTTATTTTCCAGAAATTTGTTCATAGAAGAGGGGAAGAGAGTATTTTTAGACATAGCAAGCGTGTTCTGAATACATGCATAATTTAAATTTTAAAAGATGTAAACATACTGTATAATATTTTGCAACGCTTGTAGAAAATTTATTTTTCTACCTAAAACGTTGAATTAAATATTTTTAAAAGTAAAGAGGGAGGGAGGGATTGAGTTAAATAATTCAGTTTTGTGTATTTTATGCTTCTCATTTCTTTTCTTTAGTGAATATTTAATTTTATTTAACATTCTTTATAATTTTTAACTTACACAAATCGTGTATGTAAATGAATTTTGTATTAGAAGCGATTTTCAATTAGTTGTGTGTATGTGTCAAGTATTTTTAAGCCTAGTTTTACTTAACATTTTTAAAGTTCCAAAATGGAATATTGGTCTTGTTTTCTTATGAAGCATCTTCATTTATTTGGAAGTATATATTATCACACAGCAGAAGATATATATATATATATAAGTGTACATTTAAAAAAGAAACTATTAAATAAAGATCTACTTTTTATAAAATTCAAATGATATAATTTCTTGCAATTTCCATTAAGTGGGAAAATTGTTTGTAATAAAAAAAAAGATGCAATTAATCGGTATGTAAATTATCTAAATTTTTTTTGATATTCTTTTTTAAATATTTTGATAAATAATTAAAACTTTTTTTCATCAAACAAATATATTTGTGAGTAACTATATTTTAATGAAAATAATAGAAATTTTTCCGAAATTCGGATTTGTTCTAAAAACGCAGACCAAGCAAATTTTTTTTACTCTTGCACTATTGCTTCCGCATAAAATCTGTTTAGTGTTCCAAAATATGGTGAAATAACGCATAAAGAGTGAAATTTTAAAGAAATTCAGACTGTTTGCACTTTTTGATGTATTTATTTATTTAATTTCATAATACACTTATTTGTAGGACCAAGATGGCCCGACCAACGTCTTCAAAAAGCTGTCATCTGTCGAAGATGAAGAAAGTGAAGTGGAAGATGCTGCGCATGCTCCGCCGGCTTCAGTCTTGCATCGCAGGAGAGCTCTTGTGCCCCCAAAGGTAATCAGACTTTATATATACAACTGCAAAATTACAAATTTACCTCATGTTGTTGTATTATAGGTGCAGGTGGGCCAATATAGTTATCTTTTTACATTTAGTGTCAACGTTTACGCTATATTTGATCCTGGATGAGTAATACAATTCATTGTGGCAATTTGCACCTGGATGAGTTATACAATTTGCCCGTGAGATTAGAAATCGTCCTTTTTCTTTCCTATACATGTGACTGAAAGATTGCAATTAATTTTTTTAATAAGTCATCAATTTTAATGAATTTGTTCATTTTGAAATTTAAAATATTTATCTTTTAAATTCCATGTACTCCGTACAATTAATTATATGTTATTATGCACACTCTTTCGAGAAGAGAGATATTTTCGATATCGTGCTTTGAGTAAAAATGCCACATTTTCAAATAAATGAAAAAATATTTGTCTTTTGTTCTTGAAACGTCTCTTTTTACTTTAATATACTTATGTAATAATTCACTTAAATTTTCTTCCGAGAAATTTCAATCCGTTATAGTCTTAAACCCTCCAAGACTTCTCGTAATATGGAATGTATTTTAATACAGCAACATATCTCCTCATCAATCCATTCAACAACTGCAACAAATAAATGGATTCCAACACCCAAAATGTCTTAATCCGAATGCAAATTTTTACACACAAACACATGTATGCAGAATGTTCCTGAATTCGACAGACAAATTCAGAAGGGTGATAACAGGACAGGAGGGATGACAAATCAACATAGAACATGTGCTCGCAATCCATGTTTAGTCAGTGAAAAACGCTGAAAGAGTAGCCGTCGAGAGGACAATGAGCCAGACGAGGGGCCTGGCCAAACGAATGCGGGAGGTTGGAGCGCCGTGGTAGGGTTGAAACAACCACCTCGTATGCAAATTTTCCTCTTCTCTTAGAATTTCTGCAAGGAGTACCGACTACTGCGCACCAGAAAGTATGGTTCGTACATGATGGTGCACCAGCACATTTTTCGATTGCGGTGCATAACCACTTGCATGCTAAATAATCCGGGAGGTAGATGGAATGCGGAGAACCTGTTGCTTGGCCTCCACGTTTCCCGAACCGCCTTAGTTATTTTTTTAGGGGGAGGAGCACCTGAATTCGCTTGTGTATGAGACGTCGGTGGCTACAATGGAGAATCTCTCAGCACGAATCGTCATCGCTTCAGCTGATTGCCAGCACATTTTTCGATTGCGGTGCATAACCACTTGCATGCTAAATAATCCGGGTGGTAGATGGAATGCGGAGGACCTGTTGCTAGGCCTCCACGTTTCCCGAACCTCCTTAGTTATTTTTTAGGGGGAGGGACACCTGAATTCGCTTGTGTATGAGACGTCGGTGTCTACAATGGAGAAGCTCTCAGCACGAATCGTCATCGCTTCAGCTGATTGCCAGCACACCGGATTTGCTTGAACGCGTCCGAGACAATCCTTCGTCTGTCGGTGTCGGCTGTGCTAAGTCCTAGACGGAAACTCTGGACAATTCCAGTGACAATCACGTGTTGCATTTCTGATGTTGAGCTGTAATGCATTGTTCGTATTGTAAACATGCTTATATCTTATATGCTGTATATCTTATTTCCTTTTTCATTCCACTCGATATCACACCTTTCATAACTGTTTGTGCTAATTACTCCTGCTAAACGTGGTTTGCGACTCCATGTTCTATGGCGATTTTTCGTCTCCATGCTGCTTATCACTTCTCTGAATTTGTCGGTCGAATTCGGCAAACAATGTATGTATCCCTCCCACGTGTATCTAGATATTGGCCTAATTTTTAATATGGTTCTGTTTTACTATTATGTAGAAAATTTCTACTGAAATGAGAAGTCTGGATCCATAAAGCAATGCTTAACCCTATTCCACTGTCCTAAATCAGGGACAGCTTTAGAAATCATAACAGTTCTCCATTTTAGTCTAATCACTCTTTCGGTTTTTACAATTTTAATAGTTCAATACCTCACATTCTTGTAAATTTTATTATCCAATCTGAGTAGGATTTTCTTTTGTACCATTTATTCTGTTCATATATTATATAGATAGATATTTAACTGCAATTAATTGGGGTGGGTTTTTTTTTATTTTTCCTATTCATTAATTAAAGAAATCGTGGTATCAAAGTGGTTATGGTCGTGATATCGTGGCTGGCGTTGCTGCTGTCGTAGGTTCGAGTCCTAGTGCAACTAAAGAACCACTGTGTAGAGAGACAGATGCATGTAAAATCTGTCGAGACTGAAAGGTTTTTCGGTGATAGTGTGTAAAATTTTAGTCCGTCTATAATAGCCCTCGTAAGTGCCGATTTAAGCTCATTAAAGTCCCTGGGTGCAGAAGATATACAGGCGCCCTTGCCACTAGCGGATCAAAATTTATAACCAGAAACTCTGGTTAAGTCCAACTTATCCGGATCCTTCCGAGACCCTATATGCCCACATCAAGCGCCTAATGGATAAACCGGCACTGGCCCTCGTGTCGTTTCGTAGTGTGACGTTATATGCAATTATTCAAAAATTTAATGAAAAAATATGATTCTACACTTTGTTAAGAAAGTCATAAATCATTACGTTTTTAAATAAAAGGGCATAATACCTTTCATGTAAAAGCAAACCTTTGGCTGTAATAATAATTCTCCATTTCTCCCTTTTGATTTCAAAAACTAACAAAAAGCGATTCAATAAAGTTTCTGAAATAATAATGCAAGCATTAATTACTAAGCTCAACAATTTATTTCACGAGGAATATTTAACTATTATGGCGAAGCTCAACATAGCTAAGAATTTTAGCTGCTAGCATAAATTAATTATTAAAGGTAGTAAATCTTACGAGAAATGGAAATAATTTGATGATGGCATATAAATTCTGGCGCTAAAGCGGAATTTTTCTCTTTAATACTTCTCCACGTTACATTTTTTTTTTCAATCTGTACAATTTTGCTGTGCAAATGTTTTCTTAAATAATTATTTACGATGCAGTGAGAAATAATTAAAATTTGGATGTAGTATTCACAAAAAAAAAAAATTATATATATTCAAGTAACATTTGTAAATTTTTTTTACAAAATCGAAGTTTATAGTAGAGAAACTAGATTTTTAGAACAAAATAACATAGAATTATAGTAGGACTTTGAACTATTATATTCGCGAATAATGATGCGGCAGACGGTTGAAAGACGGGCTTTGCTGTCATGGAGATGTGACGTCATTTTCTCTTCGTTTTCCTATGAAAGCGAAACAGAAACTAAATCAACTGGGAGAGGGGTTTCCACCCACCCCTCCACCAGCGTTATTGCGCTGCATTTAATGTGGACTGCTTTTTATTTTTATATGTAACTTCAACAAATTGTTCTCTGTTCAATTTATTATGATGAGTGGATTATAGAGCTATCTCTAAGGTTCCACGTAAATGTATAACCGTTATACCGTTATTTCGCGAATAATAAGTTTATTTAAACTAGAATGCATAGCAACATAATAACATACATTTCGTGAATAGTTGTTTGACAACAAGGTTTTGAATATTCACGAATTATGTCGGTTGCTTGTCATTTATCTAATAAAATTAACTAGGAAGCATTATAAAGCCATGTACTGTTATTTTATACATTATTCATGTCCATTGCGGGATAAATGTTTGTTTCTGATGGAATATGCGATATTTTCTATGAAAAGGTAGTTTATAGTTACGAAATTGATCTGTCAATATGTGACATTGTGTTAATGCACAATTACAGGTTAATTATTCTAAATTTCTAAAACAGATTAGTGTCTTCGAACATTGTGACATCACCGAATCAGAATTAACCACAGATATGTTAATAATTAAAATATATTCTCTATACACTCAAACTTGAATTCTTAATATCAAAATAAATTATATGTGTAGAATAGTATACCTAACCAAACAATTATGAAGGAATTGTTATAACAAATTTTTTTAGTTTACGATCTCTAAGCTAAGGTAGTCTTCAAACAGCTTGATTCGCGAACCCACTTTCTGGATCTTTTCAGTTAAATTCCCTCAAGAATCATTTATTGAGCTATTCTTCGTCAACTTCTTATCTGCTTCATTTGTTCGTTAAATAACCTTAACTCTTAACTTCCTCTCACCTATTCAGTACAGTTCTTATATAGCAATACTTATTTGCCAAAATCACGATTATTTCAAGAGACGTGATTCTCATATCAAACAAAGTCTTTTAAGATAACCACACATATTATTAAAGGGAAATGCGCATAAGAATCAGCTACTTTATCCCTTATTTGCGTTTCTCATGAATTGCTTATCTTCTGTATGCACTTTCAAATGTAAAGCTAAGTTTTATTATTTAAATACGTTAGTTATTATTTAAATACGTAATTACGTTACTTAAATTTTCCTTTTTTAACATTCAAATAAATCAAAAAAAAATTATGTACGTTTTTTTTTACATTTCGAGTAAATTTGCTTGAAACTTCCTAGAATATTCTTCCAATTAAATTCTAGTACTTGACGAATAGAAGCCTTGTTGATCTGATACGTGGGACATATTCCAACCGTCATATGTATCCTTTATTTAGTATTTCTCACAACAGAATGAATTATCGTGACTATGAATTATGAAAATGTGTGTTGCTGTCTATTGGATTCAAAATATATATTACACAGAGAAAATTTTTATAATAATAATTACTTTAACTAACCATTATTACTATAAAAATAATTATATATCAATAATAAAAGTACTTATCTTTTGTTAGGTTTTTGTTGAAATAAATAATAAAACTGCATAAAAAAAAGATAAAGTTCATTTACAAAATAATACGCATATTTTACGCCATTTGGTTGCAGATATTTAATAATTGTGTT
Source organism: Trichonephila inaurata madagascariensis (assembly GCA_019973955.1). Taxonomy (NCBI): domain Eukaryota; kingdom Metazoa; phylum Arthropoda; class Arachnida; order Araneae; family Nephilidae; genus Trichonephila; species Trichonephila inaurata. The sequence goes on from BMAV01001100.1 coordinate 278,696, forward strand.
ATTTATATTCTCATTGAAGCTACACTTTTCTTAAAACATTAAAGTACTAAACCGAATTCAAATACTTTTTCAGTGAAAAGAATATTCTGATATTCACATAAAAAAACCCATTTAGATAGCTAAAACTTATAATTTTTATATCAGACTGTGTATTTAAAAATTAGATATGATTCCATGCATTCACATTTTAAACTATCATCAAAATGAGTATAAATTTAATACTGAAAGAGAGTTATCCAAGGAAATAAACGTTGTAAAATTAATTTATTTTAAATTTCGGTTTTCATTTATTTGAATCTCTGCGCTTTTCTATGTAGATTCCTCGTAAATTTACAATAAATAAATGTTGACTTCCTGTTCCAATAATATCTGTTATGCATGATCAAATTTTAAAAACAAAAACTATTTATATAAATATGTAAGAAAATTTGTTTTTTCAAAAAAAAATTCATTGCAAAAATAAGTAGTTTCCAAGATAAAAATCAAAACTATGAGAATAAATTAAACTTGGTATGAAACATCATAAACATTCATTCCAAAACATTCACGATCTTTTTTTTTTAACTCAAAGAAAAATTTGTATGAAATAGAGTATCTTTTATACGATGATGAAGTTATAAAAATAGACTACTTAAATGTCGACAACAATTTCAAGCATTCTGTTACAAAGAAAAATTAGAATATAGTTTAGTTAGTAAATTTTTGAGATGTTAAAACTGTATAAAAACAACAGTTTTCGACAAAATGTATTCTCTTTTTATCTTACGCATATTAAATAAAACCATAAAGTTTCCTGTAAATATATAACTAATGATGTAGATGCGGATATAAAAATATGAAATACAAGAGATTATATACGTAAGTTTTGTAAGAGTTTCTAAGGTTTCTTTTCAACCAAGTAAATATGTACTTAAGAGAACTCTTTAAGTAAGAAACTTATGAACACTTTTAGAGACACTCAATAAAAGCTCTTTCCGTGAAGTATAAAAAGAGGAAATATGAAGTACGGTTATATTTATCTTAGTCTTTATTATTTGCAGAGAGAATCACTGTTGAAGTTATTCCTACTTAAAAATAACTCATTTAAATCCTACTGTAGAAAGAAAAATTTATCTTTAACGTAGTAGTACATTGAGATTGAACACATCACCAATTCCAGATTCATGATCAATGCACTATTTTTATTGCCTAACTTTTAAGTAAAGACCATATTACTGGGGAAAGTCAAAAGAAAAGGGACTTTTGCAATTTATTTTTCCAAGGTTTGGCAACAGCACTGAATGAGGGGTAATCGGCGACACTTCTATACAGTGTGTCACTCTTCTTCCCTCGTAGTCGTTTTGATGCAGTAGACTGTTCAACATGGCAGCTCCATTGTCGATCTGCACCAATGAGGAAAGGAGTTCAGTGATTCGCTTTTTGTTTGCAGAAGGTGTGAAACCCTCGGAAATTATTCGTTGCATACAAGCACAGTATGGTGACAGCTGTTTATCATCGACCCACGAATGGATAGAGCGCTTCAAACATGAAAGGACTTCTTTATGTGACGACGATAGATCGGGCAATCTCTCAAAGTCAACCACTGAGGACGTCGTCGTTGAGAGTATACTTATGTAAGGGCGTGACGGGGCTTTATCGCGCCTTCTAAACTAATCCTCTTTGGGAATCTTTTGGGCCAAAATGGCATTTCAATCGAACCTTCTCAAGAAGAAAACGCGATATGCAGATTAGTGAATGATTATATATATTGGAGCTTTTACATTCGCGAGTAAGTCGGCTGGAGAGTATTACAGGAGCCATATAGAAGTCGGTTAGAAGCCAGAAAGTTGAATAGAAGCTGGATCAAGTCGGTTAATAATATATATAGAAGATTAATATTAAAGGAATTGAATACAATAGGGAGACGTAAAGCTTGGTTGCTGACCACCTTGTGATATCGGTGAGATGGATTATTAAAGTTTAATTATAGAGCGGACTCTAGCTAGTTAAGGAATCTGCTATCGATAAAGATACGGAGGTTAATTTATCACAAAAATAGTGAGTAGGATTCCAGGTGCTAATTTAACTTAGTATTAATGATTACGTCGTATCATTCCTGATCTGATTTTCCTAGTAAGACTTGTGTTGCATTTATTAATATATATTGAGATGGTAATAAACTAGATTTATTATGGAAGGTTCGAGTGGTCAATCATTTATCCCTACAAATCTAGGTCGCGTGGATAAAGAGATGATACCCCCTGGCAGGGGGTATCACAAGGGGTGACAAGTATCCAGCGAAGGTATCACACCTTCCGCAAATACAAAGCGAATCGCTGCCCTCCTTGGTGCAGATCGACAATGGAGTTGCCATCTTGAACGGTCTCCTAAACTCTAACGACTACGAGAAAAGACGGGTGACACGTTGTACAGAAGTGTCGCCGACTAACCCTCATTCAGCGATAGATACTAGCGTTGTTGCCCAATCTTGGAAAGAGAAATTGCAAAAGTCCCTTTACTTTTTGACATTCCCGCGAATAAAATGAATTATGCAGCATAAAGGTGCTTCTAAATTGTTTATTCGTTCGGAATCCCTTTCTTCCTTAGAAGCTACAAAATATTTCGTATTGCAATAATGTTCTTGTGGAAATTTTAAGAATAAAATTCTTAAGGAACCACAAATATCCTGGTGTCTTTGGCTTTTGTTCGTGGCCGTACTGGAATTTTGGAATCACCATTCTCTGAGAAAACCATTTTATCCAACCATTCCGCAAAGATTGTCTTGTTATCATTTTTTTTTTTACAAATTTTTTAAAATTACTTAACTTTTTACTGATCAAGGTAATTTTAAAATGTACCTCAAAACAAATTTAACCTGTGCTCTTCCAAACTTTGTGACTGTAATGCTGGTGATGAGCAAAGTGTTGAACATCTTATCATTTTTGTTCAAAATTTACGAACGAAAGAAAATGCCTGAAGGTTAAGTTGCATGCTTTTAAAATTAAAAGACCTAGTAATTTTTTCAGCTTGTTTGAAATTCATTCACATTATTCTGTAACTTCATTGATTTGATTTTGTAATTTTTCATTTATGTAATTTTATCACTTCATTGTTTTTATTTTTATTTAATTGTTTAATTTCGTAATGTATCTACTTGTTTATCTTTGTAACTTATTTGTTTTTGTTTTTTCATTTGTTTCGTAACTTTTGTTTTGTTATTTTTCCTTTATTTTATTTATCTTATTTTGCTTGTTTAATTCTATAACAAATTATAACAGATAAATAAACTTGTTGAGCGTATATACCGATAAGAAGGCGAAGTTGAATGGAATTATTAAATAAAATCTAGAGAGTTATGAAGAAACTATAAGTAAAAATGTATAAAGGATTATTGCTAAAATTTAATGAAAAGAAAATAAATAAAAATTCAAGCTGAGTAATACAAATAATATAAAAAGCAAAACTAAATCGAATACATCGCTACAAAAGAAATAAATATAGATGATATGAAATGTGATAACTCTAGTATATCAAATATGAAATGAAGGTTTTGGAGTTAAAGATAGTAAACATCACGATAGTAGTTTTAAGAAAAATACAAGAATACTCTTTCACGATTTCATTCATAAATTCAGATAATTCGACATTTGAAACAAGTACTATCACCTATTGATGCAATTTTCAAGAATTTCAAATTACCATGTTGGTTTCAAGTAGTTTTAAATTAATTAATTTTTTATTTTTATTTTGTTTTTTCTGAGCAGGCTTCAGAGTATTTTACTATTATTAATATAATATTACAAATTCAGCAACAAATAAAATATTTTATAAAAAAAACTGATTTAAAATGAAAAATTATAATTTACGAAGAAATATTTCTATTTTTCCGTCATAGTACAAATAGAGTACTGTTTATAGTATGTGTTTAAAAAGGAGTTGTTTAAGATAATACTTTTGAAAAATGGCATGTTTGATAATTTTAGAGTGCTGACTGGGTGGCGTAGTTGGTTTGTTGCTGGCCTTATACACCCCCATGTTTGCGGGCTTGACTCCGGCCCAAGTCGGTGGATTTTCATGATGCAGAAAATCGACTGCGTCCCTGTCGTAGGATTATGCAGCATGTTAAAGATTCCTGGAGTGCCTTTTTGGCTCTCGGCAAAATTAAATTCCTAGAAGCATTTCGCCCTGTTAGAGCTCAGGTGCCTCCCTGTGGGAAAGAAACTGGGCGTCACAATTACACTGCGGTGATTGGTATTTACCTATATGGTGCCGCTTTAAAAAGAGATACCAGCTCTCGGGAAATATACTTGGTCTACAACGGTAATATAGCAGCCCCATTGGAAATAAAAAAAATAATTTTAGAGTGTTCAGAAATAATATCAATTAGGCTAAGTATGAATAGTACCTCATGTAACGAGCCTCACTATTAGTTACAGAGTTTTCATTAAAACATTAATTTAGTAATGAAATTCTTACTTCAAGCTAGTAAGAAATCTTTTGTTTGTGCAATACAGAAAGCAAATCTTTTTCTGAAATAATGAAGTTTATGAGACCCCAGATTTAAAATTTTAGGGGAAAATACCGTAAAATCTGGCGTATAACGTGCACTTTTAACATAAAAAATAAGATCGAAATTTACAGGTGCGCGTAATACGCCGGGTATAAAAATGAGATCTTGAAAAATGGAAAAAAGATTAGCACAGAAAAAAATTAAGACTTCTACACAGTTCGAAATACTAATTATTTAAAACATATGGCATTCCATATAAATTTTAAGAGTTGTACTTCTGGAAATATAACGTTTTTTTTTCAAAAGCCTGGGATAATACCTCGAATAAATAACTTCAAAACATACGAGCATTACATACGTACATTTCAGGTTTCTTCGTAAAAAAGGGAGTGCGCGTTATATGGCGAATGTGTCTAAAAATTAAAAATTGCAGCTCTAAAGTATGGGTGCGCGTTATACGGCGGATTTTACGGTAAATCTTACTTGGGGGAAGTTTTTAATAACGAAACATGAGATAGTTGCATAATAAAAATTAATACTTATCGTCCGGTTGTATATATTCTCGCGGTTCCAAGACATGAATATACCCTTTCATGATAACGAACACTTGAAGCTCAAGAAACAATCAAATAAACAGACAGTTAATCGTTTTAGGAGCCTTGGTATAGTTATAGCTATAGATAATCGGCAAGTAGTGGGTTCGAGTCTAGTGCTTTCAAATATTGTCCTACCTTGTCGAGTCTCGGATTCGAGCTCTAATGCAACTGAAGACCCATCTCACGTTAAAACTTTCATGGCTCAAACTCTTCCCATTGGCATGGTGTGGCAGTTCGGAGAGAGGGGTGTCAGATCAAGTGATCATGGTTCAAAATTATGAAGTCCGTCACCAATAGTTATCGTATTGCTTCACAGTGTGACGTAAATTATAATCAAAGTTAAACAAATCAATCCAAATATCGTTAATGAGTGTGAGTGGCTCAGTTGTTGCGTATCACGCCTTCACGCCACAGGTACGGGGTTCAAATCCTGGGCTGGGTAGGGTTGACTCAGCCATGCATCCCTTCAGTGGATCGAAAAATGAGTACCAAACTTGCTTGGGAACGAAACACGGGGGGTTTCGCGTCAGACTGATCACCTGACCGTTGCCTAATATCATGAAAACTGAGATGAGCACATTAGGCCTTGACCCTCATGGGCTGTTGAGCCACTGAGTTAAGAGTTTAGTTTTAAATTACTAAAAATCTGCCAAGGCTGACAAGGCCATCATTCCTTAATTTCAGTGTCGTCCTCGTTAGTTGACCGAAGTTCTAAATAACGATGTCCCTCACTAATTAATTTGCCTCATACATTTTTAGTACAACTTTGGTTGAAACAAACATTTATTTTAATCCAAAATTATCAAGGTATAAAGCGTGGAATCTGCAGAATGTAACAAAGAAAATTATTAATTTAAAAATAAATTAGTTGAGCATTTTAAAATATTCTCTGTCTCTCTCCCCACAGTGAAATCAAAATATATAAATATTAAATCCCTTTATCGAAATGTTTATTCCACGTTTGAATCTTATTTTATAATACTAGCTACAGACAATTTTAATTAAAACTATTTTATCTGTTATCCAAGGTATGCATATATTCAATTCTACGATTTTATCCAGTTTCTCGCTATCATATGGGGTACATGATAACCTTCCTTCAAGTTTTCTATTATCTAAGGAATATATTAAACAGTGCGTTACTCAATAATTTAAATATTTTCCACGAGCTACCATCGAAATTCTTAAGAGGAGGGAATGCGTTTAAATTGAGTGGATTTCGTTGCAAATAATGACTGAAAACCTAGATTTTGCATTTTTAAATTCTTGATTCTATATGACTTTATTGAAAATGATATATCATTAGGACTCTTTCCATGCGCATTCTCACCATCTGTAAATTTTTTTTTGTTATGTTTTTTTTAAAAAATTTCAGCGTTTTAATTGGTTAGTTAAAAGGTAAGAAAATTATTTTATTTTTCTACCTAAAAAGTAAGCTGTCAAAAATAATGATTTCTTCCAGGATGAGAAGAAACTGTAGTATTTTAGATTACTTATGCTCTCAAACATTTTTTTGATATTTTTTTAGGCTTATTTCATTCCAACTAATTTTATTTTCTTGTTTTTATCCCAAAAGTGACCTCTACTCGTTTCTTGCTGATAATATTTGGTGAATTTTTTATGTTGACTGATTTTGTATACATCGATAAAATAGTTACATTTAAAGCAAATTGCTTTGGATGTTCATAATGAACAATTTCTTGAATCTCCTGTAATGCACTATGAAGTATTTCAGTTTGGTTACATAATAGTAATGATTTTTTTAAATAATTTTTGATATAATGATTTGATTTTCAATAAATAACTATTGTGCTATAAAATCACCTGCAATTTAAACATTCTGGTAAATACTGAAAAATAAAACGTATCATGAAAAGTTCTTGAAAAATTACTTTCCCATTATACGCTTAAAACATACAATGGAGGCAGGTATTATGAACTATTAGATCTACAAACTTGAAATTTGGCAGGGATGTTCCGTTTGCTGAATAGAGATTCATTAATAATTAGTTTTTTGGCAATCTACTCCCAAAGTGGATTACAGGGACTTTGTAGATAAAAATTCCCATTTTTTTAACTAGTAGAATTACACACTAGAGAAATTTGGTAAAAATGCTCCGTTTGCTAAATCGAGATCCGCTAAGAACGGGTTTTGCGGAAATCAAATTCCAAGGACTTTGCCGGTGAATTCCCGTTCTTGAATTATTGGATCTATTGACTTGAAATGACACAGGCAAGTTCCGTTTGTTGAGTAGAGATCCGCTAAAAATGGTTTTTGCGGAAATCGACTCCAAGAGGTGTCGAGAGATAAATATACTTTCGCTTTAGAAATTGAAATCTTGTTCTTTTTTAAATTAAGAAATGAGGGCTATAAGAATGTTTTTCTGAAGAATCGAAAGCTTAATGCTAGGATTTAGACATCAATAACTTAAAAACAATATATCAACAATATATAGTCGTACAACAGGGGTGTCAAATTGTGATACCGCCCCCCTTGGGTGACCGTATCTTTGATTGTCAGCGCGAGCTAGAGGTGTAGGGTTTGCAAAAGGAATAGACATTTTTAATTCTTAATATGACTTTATTAAGAATGGAACTTAAATGTCTAACAATCTAGATAATATTATTTAAGCGAGAATCTATAATGAACAAACACACAGTAATAGTTAAACCGAATCGCGTAACTTAGACCACTATAATTATTTAATCCGCCTACTCTCACTTCTAATAATATTACAAGTCCTAATATCAAATAATTAATCCTACCTTAATCCAAATTTAGATTCAATCTTTATGAGGAAACGTCCGGGCGCACGTGCAATGGTATGCACCTTGTTTTAATGGCTTCTTTTCCAGGTAACTTTGTGCGACGTTAATATTCAATCAATCAATCAATCAATCAATTCCAGGTAACTTCACGATTGGCTGTCAATTCACACTAGTCTCTTTCACACATGCCATTCCCCAAAATTGCCAGTTCACTTACTGAAGCTTCTGTTATTTAAAAGCTATCTTATTTGCATTTCTTTTTCATATTTCGCTTCTTGGGTTTGGGTTGGGAAAGAGTTGCCATTAATCTTGGCCCCCAAAGAACCCAGAGGTTATGTTAAAGAAAAGACACGTGAGCCCGTCACAAAATTCGCGAGCCGCAATGAACATTTCTGTGGCCGACCCGATATATCGGCACACACTAATATACAGGGTAACCCAAAATGAATATAACGATTACAAAAACGACCATAACTATTTAATTGTAAAGAATTTATCGATAAAATTTACACAGAATGTAAACGGAACTAATTTTGTATATATATACGTCATAGATGCTCTATGTGGACTTTCCTTGGCCACACAGACAGTATCTAGATGGTACTCCATTTCACGGTATACATTCTGAAGCATTTGTGCAGTGATCGACGCAAGTGCATTACAAATGCGTACTTTCAGTTCTTCAATTGTTTTGGGCATGAGGTGTAGAAGAAAGGGGATGTATGTGCTTCCCATGCCCCAAAGTATTAAAGAT
>BMAV01001100.1:292303-318560 GCA_019973955.1 Trichonephila inaurata madagascariensis
TTTATAGATAGAAGTAATCTTTACGTTGTATTTATTGATTAGAGAAAGTATCAAAGTGCTCCCATATCAAAACCTGCATTTGTTGTGACCGCTGATAATCTTACCGCAAGGTCCACAGGTGTTCTAATCACCGTCTAAGGAAGTGAAAAAAAATGGAAAGGATGACTCGATAACTTCAGAACAATCTGTGATGCAATTGTGTGAAAAGTGTTTATGTGCGTGTGTAAAACGTGCTTTGGTACACGTTGAAAAATCATGGATGATGATGAAGGCTTCAGAACGCGGGCTTCAACCATTGGATCTGTTGCTCAATTGAGAAAATCGAATAAATGCAGAAGGCTTAGTACATATCGCCGAAAGCTGAAGTTTGAGGTAGGCTCAACTTTGACCTTGGTATTTTTTCAATGAAAAAGTGTTACTTCAACTTTCACTTGTAGTATTGTTATTCGTTACTAGCTTTGTCATCCTAAAAAAAGATATTAACCGTTGATTATTTCTGATAAGATAATTTTCCGATAAGATTGTGTTGTGCATTGATTATCATTCAGAAACAAAATGTTATTACACAGACTCGTGATTTTTTCTAAATTAATTACAGTTCGAAAATGACGGATTTGAAGTTTTGAGAATAAAATTTACGAATTTTAATTAATACTTTTTGGATTAATTTCAAAACTATTCAAAATCTATTATTCATGGAGGATTCACTAATTGGTTCAATCATTCTTCTGAGCAACTCATATAATTACTTTCAGGTAAGTTGTTTTTCATTAAAATAATTTTAACAATTCATAGAAGTCCAAACATAGATTGATGTCTAATTTTATCTGTTATCCCATATTGGAAATTTTATTTGAATCAGTAAATTTTAAGCAATGAAAATTTTTGATGATCATTTGATTTAATGATTATTTTTTATGAGATTAAAAACTGTTTTCCAATTTTATTTTACATACATATACACAGTACATGAATATTTCGAAAAACATAGTGGTATATTTTCTATTTTAATTTATTTATTTTGAATTAGTTCAAAATATTAATATAAAATATAGAATACTAAACCTTTTATAAGTATTAAACATAAGAAAAAACTTCTGTATAATTTGGCTGTTAAATTAATTGAAACAAATTGTGGTCAACATACTGAGGTAATTGACTTATAAAATGTGCTTTTATATTGCTCCATGTGTGCATTTTACTTTCTTATACTCCTTTAAAGAATACATAAATTAAGTGTAACCAAACTACGAAAAAATTATAACTAGACTGTTATTCAAATTGAGAATATGTACTTACATTTTCCAATGGCTTAATTATTTGTTCTGAATTTTTAAAAAATGAAACAATGCGGTTCGTTATTATTATTTGAAAACGCGTATAAAGGCTTCTCAAAACTACGATTATACTTATTAAAATAACTTTCCATTTTCTGTACCCAAAACTTAAAGTGCAATAAAATGTACAAGTATAAATTATCAAAGTTTAGTGTCCTCTATAGAAATTATTATATGACTTTTTCTTCGAGAATTTGTTTGATCTGAATGAAACTATGAATATTACAACTTTTTTTTTTTTCATCTTCTTTCTTTTATAAAAAGTTCAACATGTATATTTAGGTTAAAGCTTTTAAACGACCTTCAGATCCCTGTTGTTCTAAGTTTAGAATTTTAAGTTATAGATATTTTTTGTCGTGATATGTATTATCATGTCTCTCATGTGGCTCGCACAGCTTAGAAATGCATTTTATGCATTAAGTCAGTGCTTCTCAAACTTTCAATACTTGCGACTCAATATTCAATCATAATTTTCATCGCGCCCCCCTCCATACAATAACAATGTATTAAATTCGATAATACGATATTTTACGCTAAAACTACTGTACAACTTTGACATATTAAGTGTTTCCGGCGTATATAAACGTCTCACTCAGTGTGTAAATTACCCCGGACGTATATATACGTCTTTCCAAAAAACGATCTTTTCTGTTCACTGCTATCCATAAAATTATTCTGAAGGCTTTGGAATGCAATAAAATGAACTTGGCAGGGTTTTCGAAGGATTTACTTATTTCAGAGGATTTTCTTATTTATTCTCTGTTCTCCCCCCCAATACACCACATACGTTTGTATATGGGCAAAACGGTGGCATTGGGGAGCAAATCACGAAAATTTTAATCGGCAGTTAAGGGCTTAGTTAGAAACCGTACAAATTATCAAGATAAGCGTTAATGTTTACATATAATTTTATATATGAAAAGCCTGTGGGGACACTGGTAATTATTAAACTTGTTCTTAACTTAGTATTGTTAAATTAACTATAAAATACATTGTGCAGCACTTATACATTTATAAGTGTATTACATCAGTGCAAATGTTGTTGTTGTTTTTTATTATGTCAGAATGTATTTTATTTACTTTCAATAAATTAACAATTTTTTTAAATAATCTTTTGCCTTTTTGACTTTTCAATATGCTCGCGTCCCCCTCCTAAGGTTATCACGCCCCCTAGGGGGCACACCCCACAATTTGAGAAGCGCTGCATTAAATCCTAATCCAATGCTAATTTTAAGTTATAAAAAAAACTCTAGAGCTTATTGTAAACGTATGATTTTAGACCTAAAGAGACTGAACAACGAACACTGGATTGATTGATTTTAATTTACGCCGTACTCTGAAGCAACGGACATCGTAATTTTAAACTATGGTCAAGCGACAAAGATGATACCTGATATTGACATCTCTCCTCTCCTAACTCCCACACCAACGGGAGAATTTTCAGCCGCTATAGATTTAACAGGCATCAGCCATTCTTACTCTCGTGTCTTCAGTGGCATTAAGTTTCGAACCTGTGACTTGACAACACCAATCACATGTTGACAACCAGGACCATTTGGCTAATGTGAGGCCTAAACGATGGAAAGAAAAAAAATTTACAGTAAAAAAAATTCAAGGTGTAAAGTTCATGATTTCTAAAACTTGCAAAAAAATATTCAGCTAACCTAGTTATTGTGGCTAAAAATAGAGCATTAGTATTGTTCTTCTTGGTTCTTAGTCGTTTAGCCTACAACTTTATAAAATTGGTCAGTTTCAGGATTGGTGATTTTCCATTGAGAATTCAAAACGTTACTCATGAGAGTATGAAAATCAAAACAACTTTAGGAAGTAGTCAACATAAAGAGTTGTCAACTTCTAGATGTTCTGAAGATAGTTGTATGAAAGTAGTTTTAAACAATGTACATCTTGAAAGTTCTTAACTAAAATTATAATGGATATTATTCAATTCATTAAATGCGCCGCATACTGAAATAAGCTTACTTTAAAAAAAAAAAAAAAAAAAGTGCAGCGCACTTTTAATTCCCAAAAAATATGAACAAAATTTACGGGAGCGTGTTATACGCCAGATAAAAAAATATATATATTTAAAAATAAAGATTAACATAAAAAAATTGGGATCCTATATATATCTGAATACTATTTATGTTAAAGAAATATCTACCTTATGAACTTTCATTACTGGATCAAATTAAAAGTTCGTTATGTGGAAATAAGTTACCGTCAAATAATGGTAAATTTATGTTTATTTTAGTTTTTTTTATCAACGTTAAGATCTTAATGTGTTTTAACCCCCTTAAGGTATCCGACTACGTTCGGAACCGTGATTTTAAAAAGGCGCATAAATGAATAATTTTCATGATATTTAGTGTCATTTAGATTAGAATACATGTATAAAATTGTTTTAAGGACATTTTGACAAAAAAAAATTATTTAAATACTATATTTTGGCAAAAAATTAGCTTAGAATAACCTTTTTTCAAAATGTTCTCCTTTTGTGAAAAATGCTTCTATTATAATAATATAATGCCTGTATATAGATCAGACCTCTGTACAGAGGCTCAACTAGAATTTTTGAAATATTCACATTATTTTCAGAATTACAACCATTTGAAATAATTATCGGCGTTTTTTTCTTAAAATTTCTCCCCTCTGTTGTCGTAAAACATGGATAAACCCACTTCTAAGTAATATATTTCAAAAATTCTAGTTGAGCCTCTGTACAAAGGTCTGAGCTATATACAGGCAAAATATTATTATAATAGATGCATTTTTCACAAAAGAAGAATATTTTGAAAATGGGTCATTCTATGTTCATTTTTTGTCAAAATATTGTATTTAAATAATTTTTTATTGTAATACTATTGTTAAAACAATTATACACATTTTCTAATCTAAGTAACACTAAATATCATAAATATTATCCATTTGTACGCTTTTGCAAAATCACGGTTCCGAACGTAGTCGGATACCTTAAGTGCCGCCGACATATATATACGTCTCGCTTAGCCTGTACGTTAACTACCTTGGACGTATATATTCGTCTTTCCAAAGTACGATATTTCCTTGCGCTGCTATAAGTAAAATTATTCCAAAGGCTTTTGAATGCAATTAAGTTGCCTTAACAATGTTTGCGAATTATGTATTTATTTTAGAGAAGATTTGCTTGTATTTGTACCTTTTCCCAAACATACACCACGTAAACTCACCTTGGTGAAAAACTGTGGCACTAGAGAGCGAATTGTTTGACATTTAATCAGCAGTTAAGAGATTAATATTATTAATTAGAAAAAAAATTACTCAAACATTACTTTGATTATACATCTTTGAAGCGTGAACGTTATTTATATAAAATCTGAAGTCCTAGTAAAAATGTTTCATAATTCAACAAACTCCCTTCATCTAAAAATACTGAAATCATTCCGATAATTTATCATATAAGAGGTCAATGTCCAAACTTTGTCCTGAGAGAAGCAGAAACTCAATGCCCTGAAGTCCCTGGCCTTCAATAGCTCTCGAAAAGTATGACAGCATCATTATTCTGTCTTCTCAGCATCCGCTATCCATTTATCAGTGACGAATGGTGAGAAAATGCCATCAACTATCTTTCGACTGGAGAACACCGCTTCTATCCAAGATGGTATTGTATACGAAGCTAGATAACTCTTAATTCCTTAGCTGGGCGCCTACTCATGAGAAATACTTGATACTTTTTTTAAAATTTATTTATTTATTTTTATTTATATATTTTTTATTTATTTATTTATTTATTATCAGATCTTTTCCAGTTGGGTTTTCAACATTTATTTTCCTGAAAAATTTGATTTGTAATTCAAATGTATCCTTGTTGATCTTATAAACTGAAAAAAAAAATTCCTGAATCTTTTAGAAATTGTAAACAGAGTGGGATGATGCCGTTGCATACGTGAGAATTGAGGTTACAGCATCATTTTCAAAATTCCCAGTTTTGATTGATTATCATGGATCAGTAATATCATTGCCTTTCAAAAGTGGATTATTTCGTAAACGGTATTTTTATGAAGAGTTCGCAAATACCTGTATTCGTTAATCTTTTTGTCAGAAGTATAAATGTCATTGTCCACTTTGTCCAGACAGAATTCTGTTCTCATGCATAAATACTTTCTCATGTGCAGTTACATAAGATACATGCATTCATAAATTAAATTAGGAATATTATACAAACCAATTAGCTCAATAGAAAATATTATACTGAAAAAAATTCGGACTTCTTTCTCAAAATATAAAATAATGTACAAATAATGCTAGGTGAATAATGATGATGGTGATAATGCAAGTTAAATTTTCTAAGTAATAGCAATTTATAAAATACATACCGTAAAATCTGGTGTATAACAAGCATCTATACTTTCATTCTACAATTTTTAATTTTTAGGTATATTCGCTGTATAACGCGTGTCTCTTTTTTTACGAAGAAACATGAAATAGACGTAGTGTGTAATATTCTTATGGTTTGAAATCCTTTATTCGAGGTATTGTTCAAACTTTAGAAAAAAAATAGTTGACTTCTAGAACTACGGTCCTTTAAGTTTACAAGGAATTTCATTTCTTTAAAATAAACATTATTTCGATACATATAGAATTCTAATTTTTTTCTATGCTCATTCTTTCTTTTTATTTTATTTTTAAAGTTATATATACAAGGCTTATAATGCGCACCTGTAAGTTTCGATCTTATTGTTTGTGTTAAAAATGCGTGTTTTACGTTGGATTTTACTGTACATGAAATTACATGAAAAGCTTTACTTTTTTAAAAACATGATACTGTGCAGATTGTCTGCTATTTAAATTTCATAAAATACTAAAATGTAATATGGTACTTTTCTGAAATATATTACCAAAATAAAACTGTAATTTATTATTTCATAAGAAAAAAAATGTTTATGATTTAAAAAAATAATTTTTTTTTTGTCGTGTAAATTTTTTTAATCTTTTGAAATTTTTCTGTAAACTTTCAAAGGACTTAAGAATCCTAGGTTAAAAAGCCCCTACTCTAATATAAGGCATTACGTAACGCTACCTGCTTTTAAGCACTGATAAATACAGTGCCCTTTGAAGTACTTAATGAGTACTTCCCACGAAGTATTATACTTCAAAGAATATGAAATCCCTCTTCTCACGATCCCCTTCTTTCCCCTTCCACAACATGAATACGAAGACTGTGGTTTTAAATTTATTTAACATAAGAAATCAAACCTTAAATCATTTTGTTAGATGATCAGATTTCTATGTTTTGATTCATTCATTTGATTTATATACAGCAGTGATTCCCAAAGTGGTCCCCGATATTATTCAGGGGGTCCATGTAAAATTAAAATTTATTTAGGGGTCCCTGAACAACGTCAGGGATACCACGCAAGTTTTAATATAAAATTTTAAAAAATTTGATCCATTTTTTTATTTTTATGGAAATTTTAATAAATAACAATAATTTACTTGGATATTTCCTACTGGGTTTTGAACTCTTTAGCGCGTGGACTATCTTGGATCCGAAACACAGATAAATCCATACTAATACAGGAGCATCTTGTTGAAATATCCGCAAATGGGGAAATTAAACTAATAAGTGTGAACAAGGATACCATAAATTCTAGTTACAAAAACAGATCCCAATTTTATATCCGTCATTATGGGTTACTGTACAGAATTTGTTGATTATATTCCTGTCTTCCAGTTTGGTAGAATAGCTTGCTGAGGGGGGCGGCGATGGCGGTTGCTACTCACAAGCATTGAGACGGACATCTCATTAAGTTCATCCAAGTCATTATTTTTTTTAACAAAAGTTATGATTTCAATAAATAGTTCTACTACAAAATGCTTTTTTAAATTTGCAATTTTTATACTATGCATTTATGTAGCTTTTTCACTAGAGGGTCCTTGGGAAAGTTTTGACTTTAAAAAGGGGTCCGTGGGCAAGTTTTGACTATAAAAAGGGGTCCATGGGGGAAAAAAGTTGGGGAACCACTGATCTACAGCATCAAAATAAACTTATCAAATAAACTCTAATAACTTAATATTGAGATTTTTCATAAAAATGCATTCGCACAATACAAAATGTATGAATGCCTCACAAGTTAGATTTATTTTTATTAAACAACATGTTTTTAGGAATTTTATGAGAAATATTGCAACTATTAATAACTATAGTCAGGCCGAATAGTTAACTGGAGTTTTAATTCCATTAAAGATACGTGGTCGCTGTTGCCGAGTGATCATGGTCGCGAGCTAGTGGAAGACGTTGTGGAGTCGTGACTTCGAAACCTGTGCAGCAATTCACGCCGATCAGGGCTGATGTATGTTAAATATCTTAAAGCTCAAATTCCCCACCCCCTGCTGCGGTGTGGATGTTTGAGCTAGTGGTACCAGCTCAGGTGTCGTCCTTGTCACTTGACCGGGATTCAAAAGTACGAGGTCCGTTGCCAATTGTCCGCATGTTACTTCACAGTGTGACACAAAAAATCCTATCGTATGGAACAGGGAAGGAGGGAAGAACTTGGAACTTTTCATACAAATTAGAATATGACAATACGATACTTCAATGATAATTAATAAAAATTAATTGCCACTTAATATTGTGATTCTGTCAAATGAATATACATATTTATATTAATTGTAATTATTTGATAAAAAGTAACTAAAATAAAAAAATTTCTTTGTTGACCTAAGTAGGAATTGTCTTTAATTTTTTTTATATATATATTACTCGTAAATTCTCATTCTTGGGCCAAAATCATTACTTTATGTTCATGAATACACATCCTTGCCTTAAGACGTTTATTTAAGAAAGATTTTATGAACAGTAAATAAACAATTTCATACTACAAATTGAATTTAGTATTTTCCAACGCTGTATGATAAATTCATCTTAAAAATACAATGTTATGAAAAAAAAATTGTAAGATATTCTAAAATCCAAATTTTTAGTTGAGAATGTATTTCTTTATGAATCGATTATTTTCGTATGCACCCGATATTGTAATCGTGTGAATACATATTCCCGATAAAAAAATATAAAAAAGCAGCTTAATGTCATCGGTATTTAAAACACGTGATTTGTGCAATCTTAGTCAGCTGTCATCGGTAGATGTAGAGAATGCCCTTGGATAACAGATTTTCCGATTTACTACCTATAGCAAAAAAATTAATTATCTCAGCTGCGATAAAATACATAATTTGATTGATTCTAAGCTTTGAATTTCAAAGTGCAGGTATTCATTACGTTTTTTTTCTTTAAATTCTTTATTCTTTTTATTTTAAAATTGTATCTCAAAGCTATGTTCGATAGTGTACTGTTTATTTGTAAATAGCATAATAATGCGTTTATTGGGACAGGACAGGGGTCTCCAAACCTTTTAGCCTAAGAGCCATACTGACTCCTCCACTAAATTCTAAGGTCTAAGACCTAGATTGCTGATCATACCCATACACCACAGTTTTGAATATGCATAAATTTTCGTTTTTAAAGTGGCAAGTGAGGTGAATCTTTTTACGGTAGATTTTGTAACTGAATCCTTGGGTGCTTTAAATTCAATTTTAGGCCTCGTTTTTACAGATTTTGTTGCAATTGCAAATGACATCACGATTTTTAAAAATCGCTTGCTCAAATAGAGATGCTTGATTTAAAATGTAGCGATATTTTTAAAGAAAAATATTTAAACTCATCTCATTGGTGTGTGTGTGTGTGGAACTTTTAAACCTTCCACTAAATAAATTTGATCAGTTGTATAAAATTTTTGGTGTCTTTTTCACCGCTTTTGGAATTATCGACCTAAGAAAAATCCCCAAAATTAAATATGCAAATTACCCCCCCCCTGTCCTATCTACCACACCACACCAACGGGAGGACGTTTGAGCTCTCGTCAGATTTAACTTGCATTACTCCCTTACACGGCGTGTCTTTAGTGGTACTGGGCTCGAACTCGTGACAAGCCAGCCTCGATCCTATACCTATACCACTCGGCTACTGCAGCCTAAAGTAAGGATGAAGCTAGTGGCTGAGTGGTAATGTATTGCGCTTCCCGGCACAGGTTTAAAGATTCACATCTCGTGCTGGGTAAGATCAACTCAGCCTTTCGTCCCTTCAGTGGATCGAAAAATGAGTACCAAGCTTGCTTCGGGATTAAACACTGGGGGTTTCACGTCAGACTGACCACCTGATCGGAACATTTGCTCAGCGCTCAAGGTCACGAATTTTGAAATGAGTACAGTAGGCCTTGGCCCTCATGGGCTGTTGCGCCATTTAGTTTAGTTAAGGGTAAGAAGGAGTTGTATAATTGCATTTGCCATGATATTACATCTAATAATTTCAGATAAAGTATTTTTACATTACAAAATATATAACAACGATTCATTTATTTGTAAGAATTTTTTAATTGCATGTTTAATTTCTAATGTTACTTCGCATGCTGTCCATTTATTATGAGTTGCAATCAGAAAGCTTTAATGTAATTAATTATAGTATTCAGAATATTTTGAAATAAATTTTCATAACACCATTACTTAAAAAAATTCATGAACTGATTTGAATTTCAAAATAATTATTGTATATATCGTTTTGAAAAAAATTCTTCGAAAATAACAAAAACACATCTATTATCATTAAAGTTAATATGTTTTTCAAATGCATTGTATTATGTTTTAATATAAGGCATTAAAGAGTTTTAGTTTAAAGATGAAAATATTAAAAAAAAGTTTCAAGGAGAAAAAAATGATTCGCACTTTGATATTTTCCTCAAAAAACTTAGAAAGTGTTCATTCTCATTGGCTTTCAGCTTAATTGTTGGTAGATTTCACTCTCTACAGAAAAGCTGGAGCCTCGTTGTCGCTGATAGTAATTAGAGAAAAGCCACTGACTGTTTTGAATTACTTTAACACAATAAAGGACCAATCAGTGATTATTCTGTTAATGTAATAATGACAATGCAATGTAATACACTAATCTGCTACTATGGTAACAAATATAATGATTTTCCCTGCCTTATGTTTAAAATCAGACGCTATTTTTACGCCTTTCAAAATGAGTTGATTGTTTTTGTTCATGTTAAATTTTATTTTCCTCTGTACATGTTTTTAAAAAAAATTAACATTAAGAAGTAATTTCCGTAAAAATATTAATTGTATGACTTATTCGATCGTGTAATATTATTATGTAACTTCATAAAAATTAAACGAATTTCGGAATAGGTGGGCATTTTAATGCTTTTCTCTTTTTTACACTTTAATGCTTATAAATTTTGTTCTGAGTTGCTTATATTATTAATTCATTCCATGTAGATTATTTTTCTTAAATGGGGCATTTTTAATGGAAAGCGCTGCTTAATGGATACTTTTAAACGTTTTTTTTTTTCCTTCAAAGCATCTTGTAAGTAGTCTACATACTAAATTTGGTTTCAGTTACGCTTTTTAGATTCAAGATTTGTTTGTAGAGGTTTTTAATTATAACGTCCCATCCCCTATGCGTTTGTATTTGAACGTTTCGGTACTCGCATAGTTTTCTCTTAAAGGGTTAATTCTTCTTAATATATATAACAACAGCAATTTTATATCTTGCCTTTCTATTCTATTTTAAAATTCATATTATAAAGTGACTTATGTTTCGTATAATTGTAACTTAAAAGAACTAATTATTTTTTCGTATAAGTATGATGGAAGGATTTTTTAAAAGATTTATTTATGTATTAAAATTATATTTCACATAAACTTGCTGTGAAAAATTACATATTCCCCGTATTAAATAAACTTTAAATTTATAACGCCATTTCGCTAAGTTCGTTTCCAGTTTTCGAGTCATTTATTCAATTCCTACTATTAGCTCACACTCTCTATATATTTATTTATTTATTTATCTTCGTGGAATTTTCAATCGTTAATAAAATACATTTTAAAGCGCTCAATTGAGCTAAAATTTTATGTACATGATTATTTTTGATGCCAATACAGTAATTTAATTTTAATTAATACAAATTAATTTATTAAAACTAATTATTTAAAGAATTACAAATACACAGCCATGTTGGTATCATTTTTGGTGACTTAGCGACCATTTTGGAGATTTGTGTGTGTGTGTGTGTGTCAAAACTTGAAAAGGTTTTTTATCTCACGTTTCAAAGCATTCAACTGAACTGAAATTTTATATACACGATTGCTTTGGATGACAATACGATACTTTAATGATAATTAATAAAAATGAATGACCACTTAATGTTGTGATTCTGTCATATGTATATACATATTTATATTAATAGTAATTATTTAATAAAAAGTAGCTAAAATAAAATTTTTCGTTGTTGATCTAAGTAGAAATTGAATTAAAAAATTTTTTATATTACTTGGTTTAATTGTGATTAAATTTCTGCCACACACGTGCGCAAAAAATATAAACATCACAAAAAAAGAAAATATAGCAATATTAATTTGAAAAATGTTTTATTAACAATTAAAAACCAGTCCATTAATGAGCTTATGGTTTATATTGCTTAATATTGTAATATTATGTAATTTAGAACAAAATAATTTCCCAACTAAGCAATAATCCGGTATAATTTTCCTTGCTTATATGAGGAGCTTATTTTCCAAAATCTTTTATACAGAATTCTTAAGATTTTTAAAAAGTTTATATTTGTATCTATATACAAAAATAATTGGTATATTTTTCTCTTCCTTTATAATGACCCTACGTTAACCGAGTGGTTGTGGTCAGTGCAGATTTAAGCTCATTTCGGGCTCTGGGCGCAGATCTACAGGTCCCTCTGGCACTGAAGGATTGAAATTTATAACCAAAAAATCTGGTTAAGTCTAACTTATCCGGGCCCACCGGGCACCTGGACGCCCGCCCCAAGCGCCCAGTAAACCAGCACTGCTCATGATCACGATCTTGTGGCTGACGTTGCTTGTATCAAGGGGTCCTGATGGCACTAAAAGTCCGCCTTGTAGAATATCAGATGCGTGGTAAATCTGCAGAGACAGATAGTATTCCCGTTGTCATGGTGTGGTAATTTAGAGAGTGGCGTGCCAGGTCAGGTATCGTTTACGTCACTCGCCCATGGTTCTAAAGAATGAAGTGGGACACCACCAACCCCAGTGTAGTTTCACTGTGAAACATTGATAAAAAATTTTATCATTTTCTATATTTTCTTTTTAAGTTGACATTTAACAATAAAATATTCACATATATTGCTACTTAGATCGGGGTTAGAGGATTTTATGCAAATCAGTAGCAAAAAGCAAGAGAATTCTTCAGGGGTGATTGAAATTCATTGCCGAAAAACAATTCTTGGGAATGTAGATTACAGCAGGGAAATTCGCAGAATAAATCTGAGAAGCCTTCATACTTTCTACGGCGCTCAGACACAACTACAAGTGTCTAAAATACAAGTATGTTTAAGGAATATTCACAAGCACTCATTCGTCCTACACAATAGCCGCAGTAATAATTAACCGCTGATGGACTCTTCACGGTCAAATCAAAACAAGACTAATTAAGTTTCGGAGAGTGACTCCCTATTTATACGCCTCAAGGATCAATCGAGAAAAATTCGCTTGCGTCATAGATCGTGACATTAGTAGATTTCTCCCGTAATTTCCAAAAGAATCCGTTTGGTCACCAAAAATGATCGTCATGTCGCCAAAATGGTAGATAAAAATGAAATAAACTTGGCTAAGATTTCGCCAAGTTTCAATTGAAGCGCCATTATAATATAAGGAACGGCGTTGCTTGCGAATATTACAATAAATACAATAAAATAAACGTCCAGATATAAATTATTTACACTATTTTAAGTGTTCTTTACACAAAATTCTTAACAATATTATCACAGTAAAAAAAATCAACAATAAGAAGTTTTTTAAACAAAAATATTAATTTGAAGAATTCTATTTCACATAAAAATCCTTGTTTTAAAATGCGTACAGTGAAGATTTTGATGCAACTACTCGCCCAATAATAATTTGATGGCTGAAAGTTAATACCTATATCAAGACTCATTCGCATAACTAAAAAAAGTGTTTCTTTAATTTTACTCTACAAATTGCTTTAGAAAAAAGATGAATAACACTCAAGCTGAATTTTAATTATTTCTATACCTTTCAATAAAACACTACAATAAAAATTCCTTTTCTTTATCATACTGTTGTAAAAATCTAGATTAGATTGATGGATTTACTGAGAGATAAGCCAACATTTTCTACAATGAAATCGTCTTAAATATTTATACTCTGCAACAGAACCTTCTAAACTGTTTCTACAAAACAGGGGATTCTAAAATTCTTCCCTTTAATACATATATATAAATTTGATATATTGAGACCTAGCAATTAGCTACTAACACCACAAGCCTTCAATTTAATCCTGTGGAATTAGTCATTAAATATAGTCTGAAGAGAATGTATTGTTCGTCGTCTGGAGATAATCCATCTTAGTAGTTGGCTTAGGTTAGTCATTTATGGTTAAGTTAATAGTTGTTCCGAAACAAATGTATTAAGTTATCTAATGCTTAAGAATTGAAGGAAGTTTGCATTTTAATTAATATAGGTATAGTGAAATACACATCCTTTATGAAAGGTGGAGTAACAATTATATTTTTAAGGCAGCATTACTTTAATATGCTTCCTTTAAGGTATCCGACTACGTTCGAAACCGTGATTTTAAAAAAGCGCATAAATGGATAATTTTCGTAATATTTAGTGTCACTTAGATTAGAATACATGTATACAATAGTTTTAAAAACATTTTGACAAAAAAAAATTATTTAAATACAATGTTTTAGCAAAAAATTAACTTAGAATAACCTTTTTTCAAAATGTTCACCTTTTATAAAAAATGCTTCTAAACTAATAATATTTTGCTTATATAAAGTAAAGACTTTTCCAGAGAGTCTGAACTATTTGTTTTTAAAAAATTCACATTATTTTCAGAGTTACAACCAATTGAAATAATTATCGGCGGTTTTTTTTTTTAAATTTCTCCCCTCTGTTGTCGT
The DNA here is from genome assembly GCA_019973955.1 of Trichonephila inaurata madagascariensis. Classification (NCBI taxonomy): domain Eukaryota; kingdom Metazoa; phylum Arthropoda; class Arachnida; order Araneae; family Nephilidae; genus Trichonephila; species Trichonephila inaurata. Next base: position 306,654 of record BMAV01001100.1, read on the forward strand.
AAAACATGGATAAACCCACTTCTAAGTTATATATTTCAAAAAATCTAGTTGAGACTCTGTACAGAGGTCTGAGCTATATACAGGCGAAATATTATTACAATAGAAGTCTTTTTCACAAGAGGAGAATATTTTGAAAATGGGTCATTTTTTGTCAAAATATTGTACTTAAATAATTTTTTATTCTAATAATATTCTTAAAATAATTTTATATACATTTTCTAATTTTAGTGACACTAAATATCATAAACATTATCCATTTATACGCTTTTGCAAAATCACGGTTCCGAACGTAGTAGCGGATACCTTAATAAGTTTATATAACAAATTTTGCACAATAATGCGAGGCTGCGATAGCCTAGTGACTATGATCACGAACTCGTGGTCGACGCGTCATGAATTAAATCTACACATCTGAAGACACGCCGTGTAGAAATTGCGTTACGTTACATTGCACAAAATACTAAGTTATTTGAATCATTTCAAAGAGAACTTAATTCTGAATTCAATACAAAAAACAAACTTCAAATATTTGCAACGCAAAAAAGTTATGCTGTAGTAGCTATCGATATACATTAGATACAGATGATAACAGTGGGTTATCGGTACTTAGTAGGGCAGAGCCTTTTTTTTTTTTTATTACAGCTTCACATCTAGGTTTCATTGAGCTGAAAATAGTTTTAAGCTCTTCCTTCGTTATTACATGATGCCTGAAATCAATTATAGCCTCAATTATGTCTCTTTTATACGTCATTCGGACAAGAGTTTTCAAATGGTGCCACAAGTTTTCGATAGGATTGAGGCTCAGGACTGTTTCCTGACCAAGACAACAATTAAACTATTTATAACGATACCAGTCTTTCGATTACTTTACTGTGCGGAAAGGAGCAGAATCTTGCTGAAAAATAAATGAAGCATTGTTGGTAAATAGATCCCTGATGTAAGGCAGAAGTTTGGGCTCTAGAATGGTGTCAATGTATTTTATGACATTCAGAGTCCCATCGATGATGTGAAGGCAACCGACACCATCTGCTGATATGCATGACTAAATGATAAAACTATGTGGGTACTTCACAGTTGCCTGGATGCGGTTAGAATGTAATATTTCTCCTATTCTACGTCTTACATATTTTAGGCCATCACTACCGAATAACGATATCTTAGCTTCCCTCCATATAACTTGGGACCACTAATCATTTCTCCAATTAATGTGTTTCTTTGACCACTGTAGTCCTTTTTAGCGCTGCTGTAAATTGAGATAAGGCTTTTTTCGTGGAGTTCTACATCTTAGTCTAACATCTGCTAATCTTCTCCTGATTATTTTTTAAATGACAGAAACACAAGCATCATTCAGATAACTTCTGATGGCCGTTGTTGACATTCTTTTATCTGGAATGCATAGTACTTTTGTTCTTCTGTCATCAACAGATGTGGTGCACCTTTTTCGGCCTTCTACTGATTTTTTTTTCGTCAAACTTGTCTCCTGACATCTTAAACAAAACTTTCAGTCTCCAAATCAATATTGTCTTGGCCAGAAAACAGTCCTAATCTCATGCTTATCTAAATCTTGTAGCACCGTTTGAAAACACTTTCCCGAATGAAATAAAAGACAATTTTTTTAGGCTATAATTGTTTCTTGGCATCATGTAACAACGAAAGGAACAGCTTAAAACTATTTTCAGCTCAATGAGACATCGATATGAAGCTTTAATAAAAAATAAAGACTACGCCCCTCAGTAATGATAACTCACTGCTGTCATCAGTATCTAATGTACATTGATAGTTATTACAACATAAGTTTTTTTCCTTGAAAATATTTGAATTTTGTTTTTTGTATTGAATTTAGCATTAAATTCGCTTTAAAATGATATAAAAGAATTCAAATTTGGTGCAATGTAACATTTTCTATAAGCATATAAACTTAAAAACAACAATTTTCAAACGTGTCCACAATTTTGGTCACTACTGTATATGAGAAGTATAATTATTTACATCAAATCGCGCAAGACCATAGCTTAAGAATCCAGAGGCGAAATCCAGACGGTTGCTCAGTTTTTTCACAGTGAGCTAATAGCCATTGATGAGCCCCTTGGTTCTCTTGTATCTCTTCCAAATGGAAAAAAATTTAGATACGATCTGATAGTAGAAGTGCAATACAGCACTTGTCCAATTAGCGAAGTGTGAGAGATAATATTGGAGTGTCAATACTCAGCAAGTTAAAACGACTTTCCACATCGCATCAGATTCATCTGCAGTGGATTCCCTCCTACGTAGATCTAGAGGGAAATAAGATTGTGGACACTTTGGCCAAGGCTTGCGCTTGTAAGGCCCCATAACTATCAGCACCCCTCGCCTTTTTGGATATTTTCTCAACAATTAAACACCAGAATAAGACCGCTTGGTTTGTCCCCCTAGAGCACCATTGGCATCAATGTTCTCGTCCTGGAGGCTCTCTGGCACACGGTTTTAATGGACAGGAAAGAACTATTCTAGCCCGCTTTCGAAGTGGTCACCTTAAATCAATGAAATTTTCCGAAGGATCCAAGAGCTTTGAAATGTGTACCAACTGTTCTTCTGAGCCGGCCTCGACTACTCAGATCCTCGAATGCTTAGTGCTCACCAAGCAGGATTTAGCTGTCGATACCTTGTTGGTGTTGGAATTTTTTGGGTGTACGAAGTCATGGATCTGGTCTAGCACTTCTGGCCAATGGAGGCGTGCAACAGCAACATAAGTATAAAAAGCATGTATATCAGTTGTAAATGCACAAATAAATTAAATTTTTATATAAAAATGTGTAAGAACTAAATACGTATTAGTTTATTTCCTTATAAATGAAAGGTAATTTTGAAAGGCATGATTTTAATACAGTAGTCCCCAAAACTCGGCACTCCTTACCCCCTCAATACGAATAATTTGACTATACCTTTACAGGTAAAAAAAAAACCATGCGTAGATCCTTTTAAGATGTAAGCTTATTCAACTTTTTGAAAAAAGTTTTTGGATGTGCAGAAGCTGATGAAAATGACATTGAACAGGGATTCCAGAACCGTGCAAGACATCATGTCTGATGCAAAAAATTATTGCTGTTGTCACGGTTAATGAAAAAAATTCCAGAAAATGATGAAAACGTTAACGTTGAGGATATCGTACAAACTACTAAAATACCACATAGTGAGGAAATACAGGCTCTTGAAACCGCCTTTCAGTATTTTAGCAAGGTGCGTCGCCGTCTTCGTAAAGAGGCAGTAAAACACAGATTGCAGTACGGAGGACCACATGACATTATCCATTTCTTTAAGAAAAATTAGCCAATTTCTGCAAAGTTGGCTACTTAATTTCATTATAGACAGCCTTATGTTTCCTACGTAAAGTACTTTTACTAAGGTGCGTTTGATCAAATAAATTACTTTATACTATGTATTCATTAATTTTCACTTTCATGTATTAAATGGGCTCTATGCCTTCATAAAAAGTACGAACTTTTTCTTTGTTAAGAGTATTTGGGCAGTTTATTTTCTGTTGTATTCGCAAGAAAACAATACATACACAAGTACAGTACAATATGTTCTGAGGAAAAACTCGTGCTTCTTCTTTTTTAACCCCATTCTCGACAACCCTGCATTTTCACAAACTCGGTTACCTTTCGGTATGCCGAGTATGACTCGGCCCATTACACCGAGTTTTCAGAATTCTACTGTACTTCTAAAATTATAAAATATCTTATTTCAATTTATCTCACTTGATTGAAAAAAAATTACTCTAAATCATTTTAAACATTTCATCCATTGATTGAATAAAATTACATAGTAAAAAACTCGCAAACAATAGACAATTTATTGTCTGTGGTATTTTACTGTATATGATCATAGATATTACATTAAGAATACACTTAATGTGCTTCCGTTAGCACAAAAGTTCAAAATTTTAAAATCAGTTTTCGATATTGTAAGTAATTCTCTTTATATTTTAAAATAATTTAAAATTATGATGATATTCGTGTTCTATCTCATTTTGGGTTTTTCGGCAAATAGGAAATTTACTTCTAAATTATCCTTAAGTGTAGAATATTTGCTTTGTTTACAAAACTTTTTCATGATATGATATTTATCAAGAGAAATTTTAGCCTAAAATGTGATATTATAGAGAGAGATAAGGGAACAAATGTGCATTTTGAAAGCTTCAAATTGTATCACTGTGTGGCAAAATCAGATAAAATGTCTCCATAATTGTATTTAGAAACTATGTTTCCCCATACGTATACTAATAGATTCTAAAAAAACAAGAAAATCAGTAGAAAGGACAAATATTTTTATTTACTTTTTCGTAATCTTAAGCAAGTGTTTTGGAAACAAATTTTATCTTTCTAAAATTGTATCAGTACGTGATGATGATGAAATCATGAATGGAAACATTCGGGTATTAAAAAATACAAAAATTAAAAGAATCATTACAGAAAAAATATATATCTTACGCCAAGTGAAATTCTTTACCATATGTCTGCAAAATGTTACATTTATTTGTAATTGCCGCATGTTATGAAAATTTGTGATTTTAATTTAAAACACACTACCGCGAAAAAGATTAAATTAATACATATTTTTAATATTCTTACTCCGCGTGAGTATAGCCTATTCAGTGTTTTCGGAAAGTATCCTCTCGTAAAAATTCGTCATTGTTAATCTTTCTTTTCTCAACTACATTTACTTTAACCTTTATTTTTATATTTTAACCAAATGAAAGCAACCTGAAGAAATCATACAAAATGTTTGACTAATATCTAATACACGTAGGGCATTTAGTTATTGATTATTTTTATGGAGCCAATTTGTTGTCAGAAATGCAGTCAATTCCCCCCTAAATTTTAAATTTACAAGTTTAGAAAAAGCCAGAATAATGAAATTTTTGTAAAAATACCTTGTCAATTAGCAGCTAATCAACTAAATTCTTTTGAACAGGTAGCGTAAAAAAGGATGTGGTTTGGGGGTTTAAATCCCTCCTGTACATCAAGAGAATTTAATTTTTAGCTTAAAGATTACGACTCGGCACTTTTTCATCGACGAGATAGATCTTTCATACAGTTTCAGTGCACTATAAATCAAGAGCAATGTAAGGTATTATATGTCACATGTAACTGAAATGTATGGGACTATTTTAAGTTTTGTTTCAGACAATCAAAGGTGTTCTATATGTGAGCCCTTAGTCGTATGACGCTTATCGAGCCGTTGATCCATTTCAGCCCAAACGCGTGTTATGCACAGTTCTCATAATTTTATTTACTTCTTAATACCTTCTCACATCAATCTACAAACATCATTAAATCTTAATTAACACATTTATCTTGATTAAATATAACATCTTGATTAAATACAGTTCTATTGATTAAACACAATCAGATAACAATCAAACTACAATCTCAAATCAATCCCAAGAGACTATTCTTCTCTTTTTACCAGACCACACTTGCGCATAGGTCTCTCGCCGAAGTTCTCCATTTCTTCGCCCCGACACAGTTTAGGCGCTTCACGCTAAACAAAAACAAAGGACTCTCTCCCTCGTGACAGCCTCGCTTGCAATCAAAACGGCGTTCTCCCCGGGGTCAAAAAACCCTCTTCCAAAACACATTACCCTACCGAAGCAGCGCCAACATTCCGTAATCTCTCGCCAACAGCAGTCTCAGACACTACAACAGTGGAGTAACGTACACCCCCGAAATCCCCGCACCCCGGGGGGGGGGGGGCAGGACTGTAGAGGGCCCAAAGCCTGAGCGATGCCAAGTACGTAAGATCCGACTTGGGGCCCAGAACTTGACTTTGCAGGGGGCCCTAATATTCTCCGTTACGCCGCTGGTGTTTGGGTATCAAGTCCGTTTATAGCGGCTATGATACGCTGTTTCGGTTTCGTCGAGGATTTTTACTTTTGTGCAAAACCCCGTATTTTTAAATTTTTATTATCATTGTTAGATTTCCTAGTAGGAGGTTTTTTCAGATTAGTGATCGAGCCATTGCACAGCAGTTGTGGATTTCATTTTGCTAAAGAACACAAAAGGCCTTTTTTCCACAGCAGAAACCGTCATTCGTAATGACTAGTCACATGACACGCCTGCTATTGCATACGTCACTTCTGTGTCAGGGATTAGACACAAACTTTAAAAGTATAACTACCTTACGGTTCACTTAAGGTGGTGCCTGTCTTTGTTACTGTTTTACAGCATCTGGAAAGTGTATAGTTTTTATGAATTACCACTGGAGTAGCTAGTTCTGAGTTGGCCCTGTAACAAAATTCCTTCGGGGCCCCTTTTTAGATAAGAGAGCCCTGTTAGTTAAATTGTAGTTACACATCTTGGGGCCCCTGTAGATTGTAGGCCCCCTGTAGGGGCCCCGTATCAGTGATAAGGTGATAGTTACGCCCTTGTGAATCACCCTTTATATCTGTTTGATCGACGAGCTTGGGCAGTGCTCTTTAGTACTAACTTACAATTGCATTTATCAAAACATGGCGAGTATTAGAAGTTTGTTTCTCTCTTAATTTCGCCATGTTTTGCTTTTCGATTTCAAAATATTTCAAATGTGTCCCTGGAAAAAAATAGGGGAAAAGATGAGACATATATGAATAGTTATCTTTTTTGAGAAAAGTAAGATGATCCTTTAGAGCGGATGCTAAAATATAAATTTTTTCAAGGATAAAAAATCAATAACATTAGACAATTTCATATCAATAAAAAAAATATAAGAATTGGGAATAGTTTGTATTAAACTTAAAATAGTACTAAAATTGTTTTATACCTTATTAACATTACAGTGGACAAAGACAAATTGAAATTTTTATCGTTCGAGGATTAGTTTACTCTATTCTGAGCACTCCAACCCCTTAAATATGCGAAAAACTTTATATACTCAAACTACTCCATCGATAACAGTACACTTATTTAAAATTAAATCGTAAATATTTCTAATATATATTTCCATTAACTCAAAACCTTTTCAAAAAACTTTATATGACCTTTTAACTATTAGAAATACATCATTTATGTCCACTAGTTTAAACTGCTTAATGCTCATGAAAAACACGTAAGTAAATCTGAACTAAGTTGGAGCTTATAATCATTCAACCATCTCGATAGTTAAGTATCATTTAATGACTATATTTTACGAACCATTTGTATCGCATAAATATTTAAGAACTACTGTACACAAATAAATTTTTCTTAAACTACTTATTACGCTAAAAAATTTATACGATTTTAAAATAATCCCTTCCCATATATATATTTCCTGCTTTATTTCTTATGCTTAAATTCCCCTGCGTGTTTTTATTCTTAATCAATTCTGAAAAGTTATTGGCAGCAAAGAATAAAAACTAAGGTTTCTACAGAGTATTTGCTCAGAAATAGTCTGTTTCGGTATAGTCTTTTCAAATCTATAAAATCTAGCTCAGAAAAATGTTACTAAATACATTTTGAAGTAGTAATATATTAGTAATAAAGAAAAAATAATTCTTTTTTTTAAAAATATTTTTAATACGAAATGTCTGTAGTTGAAAAATGGCAACAAAAGAACTCCACGTAATCTTTTCCTTATCTTAGTTACATTTTAACATTCAAGACGCATTATAAAACAATTATTTCAGAAACCACGGTAATTTATGTTAGAGCTTGTAGTAAAAAACTAATGGTGCGATGAAGAATAATCGGGTTTTTTAAAAGAAAAGAATTTTTTTTACAAATGGGTTTTGGATTTCGAAGGAAAGTAGTCGAGGGGGAAAAAAAGACTGATGATGAAAAATGTGACTTTACTTTTCAAAAATTCCCAAGATAAGAACGTACCAACAACTAACATATGCAACAATAATTGATTGAGTGATTTATTTCGCACTCTGAAGCATCACGACTATTGGCGACTCTGTCAAATAACGAGGTCCACACCTGTGAGCTGGCACACCCTCCATACTTACATATCACACCAACCTCAACACCACAACAGATAGATTAGTACTAATTCAACCTGGTTAATTACTATTCCATATCGGTCTCTGAAAATCTTTTTGAGTAGAATGCATACGTGTATTGTACTCACCCCAGGGAACATTCGCTATAGGTAAACAGTGGCGTAACGTTCACCCCCGCATTGCGGGGGGAGCAGCGGCTCTGAGGGCCAAAGCTTGACTGACGTTAAGTACGTATTCGGGCTTGGGGCCCAAAACCTGAGTTTTCAGGGAGGCCTTAATATACTCCGTTACGCCACTGTATGTAGACATCAGGGGCGTAGCTACCACCATATCAGCCGTATCAATAATACGGGCCCTCCAAGCTTCAGAGGCCCCAAAATGTGCAAGAATAAATCGTAAAATGTTGAGAGCCCACCAAAAAAGGGCTTCCAAGGAATATTGATACGGGGCCCACTCTGGACTAGCTAGGCCAGTAGTAGACATTAAAAAACATACATTGATCGAATAGGTATGGTAAACTATTATCATCCAATGCCTCTTTTACCTTCTGAAGAATGTAGTTTTCACGTTTTCCTGCCTGGTTGAGCTGTAATATTTATGTTAGAACTCAATGAACAATCGGAGAAAAACAACTACTTTTCATTCTATTACTGAATGCCTATGTGCGTAAGCGCCATCTATTGATGGCCTTCGGGACTTTTTTTAAAAAAGTTTTAAATGTTTATACTACACATTTACAAGCTTGAAACATAATAGCCTCGATATGTGAAATGAAATGAAACTGAATCTTTCATTCTTTTTGTTTCTGGGATTCAGTGGACGGGTCTTAAGTCTTTAAATTAAAGTAATGAGAGAAGAAAACGATATACAGTGGCGTAATGTACACCCCCGAACCCTAGCATCCAAGTTGCCCCAGGATTCTAGGGGGTCCACAGTCTGACGCCAAGTACGTATCCTTTGTAAGATCCGGCAATGGAGCCCAAAACCTAATTTTGCAGGGGGGTATCCCAATATTCTCTATTACTCCACTGACGATATTTCTAGTCGGACCTCGATTTAACGAATTCATTAGGACCAAACATTTTGTTTGTTAATCGGGGTTACTCGTTATATCGGGTTCCAAGCAAAATTTTTTGCACTTCTATTTTGGTGTAGGCAGATAGGCAGTCCCTCATCAAATGTAACATGGTCGTTAAAATCTTAAAACATTCCTTGCATTGTGGAGTGGGATGAGATAAGAAAGGAGTTTTCTGTCTTATTCAAAACTCACGCGATAGGTTGCACTCATGATTCATGTTTAAAGTCAAAAATGGTCTGCACCCTTTCCCATCGAAATTTGCTTTTTTTCACGAAAAATCCTTTTTTCTGTTCCAGACATAAAGAATATTGCTCGGAAAAAAAATCCTATTTTTTCTAATACAAAATAATAATAATAATAATAATAAAATTTTAAAAAAATCAACTGTTGAAATACGCTAATTTGGGGTTTATTATTCTTTGAATAGGGGTTTTGCCTCCCTTTTAATCGAAAGAAAAATCGTTAAATTGCGAAATTTGTTAAATCGGGGTTTGACTGTACATACTCTTGAGATGATACCTTAATCCTCTCTCACTTTCACATTTACTATTGAACTTTTTTAATTATTCAGTCAAAGGTTTTAGTAGAATCAGAATTTCATAAAGTTCACGGCCTTGACCACACGCTGTTACAACGGCTGCACTAATAAGCGTGAGAAAAGGGCATATGGTGAAGACCAATAGATATGCCGTTAAATTCACAAAATAAATTTAGTATTAATAAACCTTTTATGGACATGAAAATGCTTTCTTGGAAGGTTATATTTTTTCTCTTTTATTTGAGGTGTTAAAACTAATGTTGTTAAATATTGATACTCCTGTCTTTTTTCACACATAGCTATCATATTTCCTATAATAATATCGATTACCTATCCATAGTTGCGGTTTTTCCTAGACGTCTGCATAAATATCATAAATATAACATAAATTTAAATATTTCAATAAATTGCTAATATATCCTTATACACGATTTCTTAACTACCATCTCTAGATATAGTGGATAAGATAATAAGTTGCTATCTTAACCTATAGGTCAGCATTTTATTTCGTATTAATTTAATTTATTCTAATGTCCCAGTTAGGAAAATGCTTTATTTTTAGCAAAATGGTAATTTTTATTCAACATACATATTATATAAAAAGTACTGAGACCAATCGAGAAAAATATACAGGGTTCCCGGGCTTAGTGTATCCAAAAGTAATGGCTTATTATTACGGAACTACTCATCAAAATGTAATAAACTGTTCATCCATTGATTGGAAAACTCTCCGAGAGTTTTTGGGTCTAGTCCGATCGGCCGTACGTGTGCGTATTATTCGGCAATTACAGACGATTCACACTGAGTTCCTTAGTACAGATGTGGACGTCACAGTAAAAGATGCAGTGCGTACTTTGGTTAACGGAATTTAAATAAGCCAAGTGTACAGCGACGCGTTCGAACAGTATGGAATCTTGACCTTCCGACATGAAAATCTGCCCATTAATGGGACAGAACTTTAAAGGAGACAGGAACTTTGGTATCTCAAACTGGCAAGTATCCTTCAGTTTTCGTAATAGAAAACACTGTTGATCGTGTGCGTGATTCATTTTGTAGGAGTCCTGATAAATCTATTAGGCAGGCCAGTAACGACATTCCATAGGTTCTCGACATGGACGTTTGAGGATTTCAGGGGGGCAGTAAAGGACCCAGAAAAAATAAGGGGGCGTTGAAATGGCATGGAGGGGCTTCGGCAGATTAACCAAACATAGTCTAAAAAAGACTATAAAAAGACACGCTGTTTATGTACTAACAAAAGTAAACTTTGATACTGGTAACCTTATGTTGATTGTGTGTATTTAAATCATTTCTATCACATGTACGAAAATTCACATATTTCAGTAGTTCGGAAAGTGGATGAAAAACTTAAGGATTACATTACATTCCGACCTACATTAAACTGAATAATATAGTAAAATTTTAATTTCTGGAGTGTGTACGTGTTGTCTTTGTCTGTGAGCAGTAGGAAAAATGTTTCGTCCACTCCATTTCATTACGTATATTATCCAAGAAATATAATTAAAAATTCGTTAACCAGGAATTAACGTGTGATTCATTAAATACTGAAACTGTCAATTTTTTTAATTTTGAAAGCAATAGTTTATTGTGAATTACTTCATATCATCAAAACATATCATTTCATATCATATCATTTTTTCAAAAACGTCTTTATAATAGGTATAAGCTAAAACTTTTATTCCACACTTTCAAATAAAGAAGAAATTCAATATCGTCTCAATTCCAACAATATCCTATCTAAAACTAAAATATATATTATTACACATTTAAATATATTTGTGACAATAGATATTTCAGATTCGCGAGTAAAAAAAATTGGGGGTTTTAGAAAAAAAATATTAAAAAATATATTCTATTAGAAATAGAATATTTTTTTAAATTTAATTCTTGTTTTCCCCATGTATTATGTACACTCTTATTTCTCTAGAGTGGGGCGGCGTCAAAATATTCACTAGAAAAGGGGGCGCCAGTTCAAAAAAGGTTGGGAACCTATGATTTATTACATTCTGATGGGTAGTTTGTGATATTGCCCCCTAGGGTGCCCTTCTCCTTGATTTTTAGCGTGAGCTAGAGGTGTAGGATTAACGAAACAACTAGAAGATTCCATTGATCTTAATTTATCTTTATTAAGACCTTCAAACTTAAGCCTCTAATAGATTAGATAATAATAATATATGTGAGAGAATCTACGATGACAAAACACACAATATAAATAATACCGAAATAATGTAACTCGGACCACTATCAGTAACTAACTCGCCTAAGCTCAATTCCAATAATATCCCAAGTCCTAATATTAAATAGTCAATCCTACCTTAACTTCGATCGCCG
>BMAV01001100.1:328560-355164 GCA_019973955.1 Trichonephila inaurata madagascariensis
AAATTTTAAAAATGTATAAAATTTAATTTTTAAAGTAATAAATGTGAATTATGTAGAATAATTTTTAGCACTTACGCTCGAAAAACTAAAAGTATAGAAGAATTGAAAAGGAAAATCGTAAAATTGGTACGAAATAATTAAATACAATTTTATGTAATATTTTGCATACATCTCCAGTTTGATAAAATTTATTAAAGAATATCCGTCTTTTTGCTTTTTACAATTAAAAACGTAGAGGTTTTTTTTTTTTTTTTTTTTTTTTTTTTTTTTTTTTTACCATTTATGGTTAGCTTCAACCGGTTCACACTGATCCAGCGGAATTGGTAATAGAAATTTTCTTGTGTTTTTGGGTAAGTCTGCACTTAGATAGGTTGAGATATCAATTCAATTTCATTACATTATAATCATTTGTTTTAAATTTAGTTTTTGTTCGTAATGTTCTTTGATTAAAGTATAAAAATAAACGAGGGATAATAATAGCTAAAAATACTAGCTTATAAGTTGTTGTTATCTATCCACGTATAATAAAAATATGGAGAAAATTTTGGGAATTATTTGTCACGAAGAGTGTTTTAATAAACAGTCGTATATCCATTTTACCTAAATATATGTGGAACTGGTTATCATGTTTAAGTAAAATGTGGAACATAAATTATTTAAAATATTTTCTTAATTATGTACCAAGAAAAAGGAAATACTGTGATGAGAAAATTTGCAAGGCAGGTACCCGCGCGTGCGAGCGAAGGGTTTGCCCTACTCCTATATTATCCTCGCCACCTAAAGGTGTGGGAGTGAATGAAAAACCAGACGTTGCCATAATCTTAATATCTCTTTATTAAGATCTTAACTTAAACAATATACACACAATTATAGTATGAATATTCAAACCAAGTGAATCTGAGGTGAAGACACACAATACGTATTACCAAATAATCGCGTAACTGACCACAATGTCTAACTTTACCAACTAATCCTAATCTCAATAAATACACAGTTCTTAGTAGTTTAATTAGATGTTCTTACCGCTCTATCTTGGGTAAGCAGCAATTTGCTTGAATCCTAACTGACGTCGCTTTAACTCGTGTGGAATGGTATCCACCTTTAACTTGAACGCACTGGCACGGATAGATTAAATCCTGGATGCGGAATTTCCTCTCACTTAAGTTTTAACACTTGTAATCTTAGACCACGTATATTCACTTCCCATAGCCACCCCGTGTACGCCAAACTTCTACTATTTATAAGATCTCTAATTTGCATATTTCACGTTTCACTTCTGCATTTGGTTGGAAAGAATTGCCATTCTGGCCCCAAAGAAACCCAAAAGGAGTTATAGTAGAAATCGCGATGAGCCCGTCACAAATTCTTTGTTCTGTTCTGTTTTAGATGTTGATTACTTATTTCAATTAAATTAACTAAATATTCTATTACATAACACAACTTCAAGTTATGAAGGATATTCTATTCTTTTTTTTTTTTTTAACTTTTAACGATTATATCTTTTATACCCTCTCGCACACTTATTGTGATCGTTACAAAAAGAAAAAATAAATGTACTTAGGAAATGACTATTGAACTCCGAATAGTACAATAATCGACTGTTGCCTCAACATTTAATACCCAAATCACTGCGTGCTGATTAATATATCTTATTCTTATTAAATCTAATTATGTATCTAGTACTATTTCTAAATTTTATCTATCTCATTCATTGTATTCTATTTCAGACTTTAACAGATGACTATGAAAGTGCCACTGATGAAGGTGATGCCCATTCACCGAGTGAAACCTCGCCAACGTAAGTGCAATAAACATTACCAGTATCTTAGAAATGCAAAAAAAAATATGTAAACTTAAAGAACTCCATCTTGTACACAAGTGAATTTATCATATGCACCTATTCAATTCGAAATACCTTAACTATCTGAAAGTTAATATCTTGAGATGACTTTATTCAAGCTCTAGTATATTAATATCCATCGTTAGATATTAACAACAAAGAGGTATAGAAATGAAGACATACTTTTAGTCTTTCAATTAAGCATTACCTAGTCAATTATTACTCAAAGCAGTTTAATGAATGACGAGGAAACCAGAATCAACATGAAACAATAGAAATGCGGTTTCATTATTTCGGCATCAATGACTCAGTCTTATGTGAAAGAGAAAATTGTAATTTATAAATGGAATCACAAACACAAAGCGTTATTGCAAAGCTTCTAAGAATATAATATATGAAACCTGAGAATGGATTCATATCCCTGATTGGAATTGATTTCTGCTTATCAGAATATGCACACAAATCATGTCTAATGCGGTAAACATTAATAACTCAGTTTCCATTAAATATTACCTACAGCCATTCGTAAAAAAATAAATAATCTATCTCTAAATAATCGTTTTGTTACGGATAAAAGTTAAAATACAATTCGGTGTATACATTAATTAGAATCTGCTTATTAAAACAAGTATCCACTGTTTCCATGAAGCATACTTTTAATTTACACATGTTACATTGAAGAAAGAACTTTAAGAGAGTTTCTGTTTTCAATACCTTTTAGTCCATTTAAAATTTTTCTTATTTCGGGAACAAAATTTCGATGTACATTTCTAATTAAAACGGTTTTTTTCAAATTAACGTTTTTTACGGAAGAAAAAGAATATTTTCTAAAGTAAATTGATTTTTAATTTGTTTGGAAATTAAACCACGGAAACTTCAGAAAAAGTTTCCCTTAAACGTATTTAGTCTCTATGAAAAAACACGGAAGTAATTATTTGTAATAATTACTGAATTAATCGAATCACAAAAGTACCTCCTGGGGTTTTTTTATAAATTGAGCAGTAACAAAAAAAAAAAAATATCAAAAAAACCTCTTGAAAAACCTGACGAGAAAAACGAAAAGAAGAACTGAAAAAATGAAACAGTCCTTAGCTATAAATAAAAAAAATTATTTAACGGGGGGGAAAACGATGCATGGATATAAGGTAGTAAATTAGATTTTGTGCAATTTGAAAAATGATTCCATATAAATCGAATAAATTAATATTCATTTCCATTCACCAATTTTGCGACTTTAACCATATTTTAGAACTGTTAAATGGTAGAAATTTGCAGGAATTTTGGAAGTTTTTAGTAGTGTAAAAGTGCGTGCTCGTTGAATCTAAGTATTTGAAGGTCAAGAGTATTCAGTTTGAAGTGCTCTTAAGAATTTATACAAAGCTTGTTATTCATAACCCTGAAAAAAATAATGTTCCTGTATGTCAAAACTGCATACAGGAATTAATCGGAAGTTTCAAATTATTGTTATATAAGTTGCCGCTACTGTGATGTTATCAGACCACAAAGATTAGTAGTATGGGTCATTTATTTTTAATATGAAAATATAATGTTTTGGGCTGGGGTTGTGATCCTCTAATAAGATAGTGATTTAAGGAAGGTATAGTACACAATATTCCGAAGGAAACTGAAAGAATGATTTTGAAATGTTAAAAAAAGAAAAAATTCTTTTAAATAATCTGGGAGAAATGTGACTCGACTCACTCACTCATCACGAGATTTCTGGAACTATACAGGCTTTAAATTTGGCTGGCATGTTCCTTTTGTTGATTAGAAATCCACTAAAAACAGTTTTTACAGAAATTGACTCCTGGGGGGAGGGGTTGTTATAAACGGGTGTTAAGTTCCCGTTTTTGACTATTAAAACTACGATGTTAAATTTGGCAGTCATGTTTCTTTTGCTGAGTTGCGATCCTGTAACAGATTTTACGAAAATCAACTTCCAAGGAAGGGGGCTATGGTGGCGTAGAAAATCAATTCACTTCCGTTTTAGAAATTCAAATCCAGTCCTTTTTAAATCAAGGAGTGAGGGCTATGAGAATGCTAGAACTTAGACATCAATAACTTAAAAACATTATATAATCATACCTCATAATGAAATACCCAATTAAGTGCTTGTATAACGACTACCATTACGCAGAAATAGATTTATGCATTAATATGAAAAAAAGCTTCCTCCATTATTTTATCAGTTATCCACAATATTTTAACTCAGTCGAACTATTTACATATGAATAATCGCGACACACAATAAAAACTGAATGAAAATGATGAAAAGGTGATTGCAATGTTCAGCATTCAAAATTATTTTAAAAAGCTTTTAAAAGTTACTACTATAACTATTTTTGTTTCATATAAGTTAAGGAACTTGTTGAAAAAGCTCTCGTATAATTTGAAAAAAATGTCTTCGCATATGAAAAATTGACAGATATTACAAAGATAGGTCATTCATTATAGATGAAAGAAATTTTAAATGTATGTTTTGTGAAAAGAATTATACAGACCATTGGCACTTTCTTGATAGTTTTTATTATCTTATGCTATTTGCATTTGAGGATAAATCCACCGTTTATGGTTACTACTTATTTAAGTCATATCATGATGATCCATGCTTACTTTCTTGAAGACCACACATTTCTCTTGCTTTCTTGGCAATCACACTAGCTTTCTTGGTGATCGCACTCTTGCTTGCTTGACGATAGCTCCAAGGATTAATTCCTTTTTCTCGTAAAATATGTCCCAGGAAAATATAAAAGCCTATTATTAAAAACTAAATAAAAATGCTTCATATTTTAAGCTCAGTTTTTAAGTAAAGGGAAATAAAAATTTTGGTTTCTGAATTGATATATAAAAATGAATTATACATAATCCAATGTTTTTTTTTTAATATGATCTGTTTATAATTCCTTATTTTCTCTAGAATATTGTAATATGTAGAAGTATAAGTATACTTTTATAATTGTAAAATTATTATTATCATTCAAAAAATATTACTCTTGTACATTTAAAAACAAAAATTTGCTTGTTTTTCCTCTACTGTTACTTCATTCAATTGACAAAAATCATATATAAATTTTGGCAAAAATTTTCATTTTCTATTTACTTTTATAACTATATTTATACATTTATTAGTTTTTTATCGCTTAGTATTAAATTTTCTTTATTATTTATCAGGAAAACGAAGATGTTTATAATTTTTTATATATATATTTGCATTTCAAATATAATACGAGGGTTGGGGCAAAAGTCATGGCAACTATTCTTTTTTCTTGAAGATACCAGTCCGGTTGGAAAATGTGACATATACAGACGAAAGGACAAGGTGTTAACTACACGTGTGGATAATGAATACCACTGAATTATTGTAACACACTAATTTATTACGGTAGTATACAGGACAATATGGTCTCCATGGTGTAAAAGAATGGCAACACAATACACATAAAGTTGACATGACAAACCAGGGCCTAAAGACCTTCAATGTAGTCCCCTGCTACTGTCACCACACACTGCCAACGATTTGGGAGGCTCTGAATACCATCAGCCTCAGCATTTGCCGCACCATGTGTGAATCGTCCCGAACGTTGCTCATCACTGGTTGGCACACGTCCTTGCTAAACTTTCCTACCCACCGCGCTACTGTAGGGTATGGTAGGGCATTATTCCCAAGGGCTTCCACTAATTCACTATGACATTCCATCGCATTTCTCCCTCGTAGAATGGCTATTTTGATGTAAGCGCGCTGCTCAACACGGGTTACTTCCATCTCGCACGTCACTCACCAACTGATTGATTTCACAGCCCTCGCTACTACCAGCTATCACAGAGCCATATGTTGTTCCGCATACGCACTATGCCTGCAGAACTTCCACACGACACATATACGTTTGTGATCCATTCACATATCTACAAGAATAAAAAATAGTTGCAATGACTTATGCCCCAGCCCTCGTACATAGTGATAAATTCAGGACTTTAAAATTTTTATCTGTAAGGAATAATAACAAATGAATAATAATAATCTGGAATTAATACAAGGAATTATTTGCAATTATTTTCTATAAGAAATAAAAGCTCCGAAATCGAAAAAAAAAATTTTTTTTTTCTTTGACGCAGTGCAAACTTTTGTTAGATAAGTATCGATTTTTGGTGCATTTCTCTCTAGTGAGGAAAACTTAGTTTATACGAACATTCCTCAAAGTTTTAATTTATTCTTCGAAGTTTGTGAAAGTTCTTGCAAATAGTATTCATTCTTTCTAGTATCTTCTCCCCTTTACATTTTTAATTAGCATTAATTCCAAACAAGGAACTTCAAATTAAATATTTATTTTACAGTGTTACCTAGAAGCGAAAAGGACATAAAATATTAGATGAAAAGTAATATAATTTTTATTTTGAATTGATTTCTGAATAAAAAGGAAACTTATACAGTTCTTTTCAACTTAAACCTGTATTACTTAACAAATATAATACTAAAGAATTTATAAAAAAATGTTACCGTAAATTTCCAAGTATAAGATGAAAATTTTTGGAAGTTTTTTCAAAGTTATAAAAAAAGGGCTCGGCTTATATACGGATCTGCTAATATTTGGAAAAAATGTATCTTGGGAAAAAACATTAAAAAAGAAATATTTTCTGTTAGTCATGCGAAAGATATTTTAATCTTGTAACTTTTTGGTTGTTTTGAATGGAACTTTTACACTGAAAGAAAAAAAATCACTTAAATCCTTCAAGGTCTATCAGAATTCGAGTTTCCGTAAAATTCACATTCACTCACTGGAACGTCTGGAAGCATGGGGTCATGCGGCGAGTTTTACATAGGTCGACGATCACGTTGTACCTATTTGGTTTTGGCATCTCCCCTAATTCAAAAATTTATTTTCCTCCACTTTCAGACTTTTTTCTCATTTACAGAGAAGTTCGGAGCTGCCATACTTTTATTAAAATTTTTTCAGCAAAAGTGACCACTTGTAGTTAAACGGTAGAACGTTCAATGGGGCACGTGATCTCCTAAGAGGTCTTAATCCCCTATCGTCAAAATTTTGAGTGATTGTAGTTAAAGCGTACACAGTTCTCTTTTATGGAGGGGGAGGGCTAGAGTACGCCACTGCCCTTCCCGTGGTTTCCGTACATAAATTTCTCTTCTTACTCATTTTCCAGGGAAAAAAATGTAGTGGATAGGAAAACTATGATAAGTATTGTACAAGATTACAAATTAATGGAAAAAATGTGTTAGCTTCAGATTGGGTAACCAGAAATAAAACTATTATCCTTGAAGTCTGGTGTTTTACTTTACATCAGTTTGATATTGAAAAATATTCCACCCCTTTTAGCCACTTGGTGGCGTATTTTAAAATTATAGGATTGTTTTCAATTCGGCTTATATACAATTTTTGAATTTTGGTTAAATTTTTGAAGAATAAACGCATTCTCGGCTTCGGAAATAAACGGTATGTAAAGTTTATTTTTTTAAAAAAAGTGTGTGACTGACGAAGTATGCAATCCATGTAGCAGACACAAAAACAAAAATGTCATACTTATTATTATCAAACTAGTATTTTTTTTTATTTAAATAAACTACTTTATTGTTTGAACTCGCCACTCTTTCAGTTTTCAAAGTCTCCATATAACGAAACGCTATTTTACAAATTTCTCTATTTTGTGAACTTTTTGTCGGAACCACAAGAACATTTTACTATTTTCTTCGTAAAATAATCTTCAAAGAGCGAAGTGCATTTTCTATTTAACTAGCTTTTTCTCTTGCGATTCGATTTTTTTTCTCCATATTTTTAAAATATCCCCGGAAATTTTTCAAATAAGGCTTTCTTTTAGCACAGTTTGTAGTGATCTGTGACCTTAAACTGGTTTTACCAGGTGACTTACTCACCTAGAGCAATGAAATTGCCATAATTTTTCAAACGAAAACTCAAATAAAACCAACAGATTTCATCAATAATTAAATTTAAGGAAGCATGTGTGGTATAGTGTATGCTTAAAATTACTCGTTATAAAACAAAGTACATTTAAAATTAGAAAATGTTGATAAAAAATTCATTAGTTTTAATATAAAATTATTTTTTAAAGTTGAAAATATAGTGTATGTCTGGACAAATCCCCTCCCCCCGCGCGTTTTTTGCTTTCCATGCAGACTTTTTTTTCTTTCTTTTGATGGGTAAGGTATATGAAATGAACAGATGTTATTTTTTTAAAAAAAAGTGTTAGTAATTACACAGTGTATTTCTGGACAATGTTTTTTCCCCTTCTTGTTTTCCATGCAAAATTTTTTTTTTTGATGGGTAAGATATGTGAAATGAACTGATATTATTTTTAAAAAAGTGTGAATAATAACACAGTGTATGTCTGGATAATGTATTTTTTCCCTTCTTGCCTTCCATGCAGATTTTTTTTTATGGGTAAGATATGTGAAATGAACAGATTTTATTTTTTTAAAAAAAAAAAGTGTGAATAATTACAAAGTGATTTTCTGGAAAATTTTTTTTTTTTCCTCCTCGTTTTCCATGCAGATTTTTGTATGGGTAAGATATATGTGGAGATGGTTTGAGATATTAATTTTCAAAAAAAGTGTGAATAATTACTTTTTTAAATAATATGTAGTGTTTATGAATTTAAAATTCGTTTTATGCAGTTTTCTAAAGTATATTCAAAGATGAATCTCTATTTAACGAATTTCCCACATAACAAACTTCTTTTCTGGATTTAACGATTTCGTTCAAAACAGGTCTGACTGCAAATAACATTCCCTATAAAAATTATAACATTTAATTCTGAGGATTTTAATTGAATTTATATTTCAACAAAAAAATTACCGTAAAAAACCCGATTGCTATTTTTTCACCAAAGTTAATAAAAAAAATTATTTTTTTAATCATCAACCAATAAAAGTTATTGCAACAGTAATTTACACAATTGTGTTAACAGAAATAAAGAATTATTATAAATATTTAATCAGAGGCTGTCTGTGTTAAGTGTTTTAATAAATTCAAATGGCTCGCGCGCGCGAAATGTCAAATAAAAAACTTGCAATTAAATGAAACTTTTCTGCACATTTTTTATGTAATCAAGTTAGATTACACCTAATTAAATAAAAAATGAAACATTAAATTAATATTTAATTCCTTATTATTAAATTATATATATTTCTTTAAAATGACACTCTTCACAGTATAAATTAATTATTTTGTATTAGTATTTTCTTTTCAGTCAAAAACAATGAAGTTATTACCTATAACCTTTGTTCGACCTTCAATACCGAGAGACATTTTTTTACCAATTTAATGTCTTTTAATAAATAAAAAAAATTAAACTCTGGGCTTTAAAAAAATAAGGTTAGAGAGTAATTAAATGGAAAAAATGTAAAAAGGCGTCGATTGCTATGAAAAAAGTCGATTTTTTAAATGAAACTAAGGAATAGAAAAATTAAGTCTCCTGGAAAAGATCTATGAAATAAAATTCTTTATAATATTGAAAGAAAAACACAATGTGGAGAAAAATTAAATAGATCCTCAACGCGGTTTTCTTGGTCGGCAAAGAAAATTAAGAAGCGCTCTAATTAAGAAGCATTTGAGAAACCTAATTAGAAATGTACACTAGGATTCTTTGTCTTGATTGAAACAGTGATTTCATTTAATGATTTCCACATTCTTTTAAAATACTTTTATGAATGTATAACAATTTTTTATTTCTTTTCTGGAAGAATTCATTTAATTACTTGCAATTATTTTTTGTCTAATCTAAGCACACAAAAAAAATTCTTAAGTAATATTTTTTTTTTCGATTTGAGAGTGAAAGTTTAGGGAAAAAAATGTGCTATTAAAGAATTCCATAGCAAAATTTGTGATGTATCAAAGTTTAAAAAATAAATAATGCGGTTTTTTATCTCCTTTTATTTCTAAAAAAGAAAAAGTTTGATTTAAGCAAATAGTCGAAAAAATCAAGCCGATATTCATTTACTCGTTTGTTTGTTTTTTCAATTTTTTTCTTTCTTCAATTTCCATACTAATGTAATGTATATATTTAATCTTAATTGTTACATCTCAGACTTTTCTGCTAATGTGTTGATAAAAAGTAATATCCGCGATGTTTTAATAGTAAAGATTTTAATACTTTTTGGAATGAACTGAAATGAATGTTTCGATTTTCTTCTCAATCGTGGAATTAAGTATAAAAAACGTTTTTCTTTGTCTGAAGAATATTTAATTTTCTCTCGCATTTTGTGAAATATTTGCTTTATTTATGAAAAATAATAAATGAATGTTTTACATTACTCTTTTACTTTTACTTACAATATTTTTACAAAAAAATATTCACTTTCTAGCACGCAAAATTACAAAAACGCAAACAATATTCAACAATTTATTATATTTTCTAGAGGGAAAATGAATGCGTTTATTATATATATATATACAGGACAGGGGTTCAAACCCCAGATGGGCTGGGTTAGGTCAACACAGCCCTTCATCCCTTCAGTGAGTCATTAAATGAGTATCGTGTTTGCTTTTGAATTTAACACCCTAGGGGTTTCGCGTCAGACTGACCACCTGAACGGGACATGTGCTCATGCACCTCAGTGCCCAAGGTCATTAAAACTGAGATGGGTGCAGTAGGCCTTGGCTATCATGAGCTGTTGCACCACTGAGTTTAGTTTATATATTTATACATATATTCGGGAGCCCAGTAGCTGAGTGGTAGTGCATCGCGCTCCCATGCCACAGGGCCGAGGTTCGAACCCCGGACTGGGCAAGGTCGACTCGGCCTTGCATCCTTGTAGTGGATCGATAAATGAGTATCAAGCCTGCTTGGGAACTTAACACTGGAGGTTTCGCGTCACACTGAACACTTGACCGGAGCATCTGCTCTTGCACCTTAGGGTCCCAAGGTCACGCATACTGATATGGGCTGTTGCGCCACTGAGTTAAGTTAGATATATATTCAATTATTTTATTACCTAATATGCATATATATATTAGGTCTTAAAATCCATTATCTATCAATTCTTTGTTTTGTAAAATTTACAAGATGTTTATATTTATTTTATTATACTATATATACTAGCCGTAAGCCACCCACTTCTCTGAGTTGTTCAGGATGCTATATGATTATATATTGCGTTTTTTTTTTTAAAGATTTTTGACGGAGTCTCTTAGCTTTAAGCTTTCAATGGTATTCAAAAACATTCTTATGGCCTTCGCTTCTTGATTTAAAAAAGAAAATGACTTGAATTTCTAAAACAAAGGAATATTCATCTTTACTCACCCGTAACCACTACCCTTACGATTCAATTTCCGTAAAACCATTTCTTAGTGGATCCCTACTCAACAAAAGAAACATACCTGCCAGTTTTCACACATGAAGGTCTAATAGTTCAAAAATGGGAATTTTCGTCTGAAACACCGCCGAAATTTCCTTCTGAGTCGATTTCTTCAAAACCCATTCTTAGCAATTCATTACTTAACAAAAGAAATGTGCCTGTTGAATTTAAAGTCAGTATGTCTCATCGTTCTGGAGATCTCGTCATGAGCGAGTGAGTCACTTTTCTCCAGGGTGATTCATAAAGAAGTATACATTTTCCAGATGTTGTAAGACTGTAACAATCAAAGACAAACACCACTTGAGCAAACCGTAAAGTAGATGTCCTCGTTAAATTTGTGTCGCGTCCCTGACGAAAGTGACGTAGGCAATAGCATGCGTGTCATGTGACTAGTCAGTCAAAATTCTAGTATTTGCAGTGGAACGAAGCTTTTTGTGATCTTGAATTCAGCAAAATGTCACAAAAACTACTTTTTTTGGATATGTTCTTTTTGGTTGATGCCACAATTGCAGGACGACATGGACAATTTCATTTTCTAATTGGATAGCGTACCACCACACTGGTTGGCCAACGAGCGAGATTGCCTCAATGAACATCTATCTCCCTTGCTAATGGATTGAACGAGTTGTGGACTACAACATGCTATTTATATCCGATGACCACTTAGAAGTCCTGACTTAACACTTGTGATGGGGCTTTATCGCGCCTTCTCACTAATCCTCTTGGGGAATCTTTGGTGCCAGAATGGCATTGTTTCAATCCAACCTTCTCAAGAAGAAACCGCGATATGCGGATTATAGTGAACAGATATATAAGGGAGCTTTAGCATTCACGTGTTACTGAGATAGAAGTCGGGTAGAAGTCGGATAGTAGAATAGAAGTCGGATAGTAATAGAATGGAAGAATAATAGTAGAAGAACAGAATACAAGATAGAAGTAAGACAGAAAGCCGAGGTGCTGATTGCCGTGAGGTATTGGTAAGAGAGGAATTATAGAACGGGTTTAGCTAATTAAGGAATCTACAGTAGATAAAGATTCTGAGGTTAATTTCTCATAAAGATAGTGAGTAAGATTTCAAGCGCTATTTACTTAGAATTGATAATTACGTAGCATCACTCCTGATCATATCCCTCTAGTAAGACTTGTGTTACGTTAATCAATATATATTTAGACAATAATAAATTAGATTTATTATGGAGAATTTGAGTGATCATTCATTTATTCCTACAAATCTAGGTCGCGTGGATGAGGAGATGATACTCCCGGGCCGCGGGGTATCACGCACTTTGTGATTTCTTCCACTGGGGGAACATAAAGAACAAGGCGTCAATCCCTCCCCTCCCTGTTGATCTAGCGGAGCTGAAACAGAGTATCACAGCCGCTATCGATGAACTTGATTCAGATACCTTAACACACGTTTGGGTGGAAATGGATTACCGGATCAATGTGACTAAAGGCCGTATCACACGTACATTTTTGGTGCAACTTTTTGGACCAATTTTTCGTCCTATTTGAGGGTGAAGGGTTGCCGTAATTAAAACGACATGCTCTGCCGTCAGCCGCGCTCTATCTCCACATTGAAAAATTACTCGCCGATTTTTCTGCTTCGACAAACGAACATCCAAAATTATTTCTTTTATTTCATTCACGCTTTTGTTGGTGGGCGTAAACAGAAATGGAGCACCATTCTGTTTAAAATATTACACACCGTTAAAATGTTATACACCATTAAAATATTATACGCCATATCTGATGCGCTTAATGAAATCAAAGCCGTCATCTTGTTTGTGACGTAGGGCGTCGAAGAAACCCCATTGGCTGGAATTTCAAGTAACTTTTATTTGGAACAACTTTTTGAGCTCACTAGCGAAAAGTAGTTCGAAAGCCGTTGCTATGGCAACTGAGTAAAAATTGCACAAATTGGACGAAAAATTGCTCGTAACGTGTACGTGTGATACGGCCTAAAAGGTTCACACATAAAGCATCTGTGACTGTTACTAACAAAACTTTAAACAATCCCATACATTTCAGTTGCAAGTGACACGATATTTTAAATTGTTCTCGATTTATAATGCATTAAAACTGTCTACTTCCTTATGAATCACCCTGTATTATTGATGTAAGGTACCATAATGAGATCCTAGATCGATTTTTTCACCCATATGCTACTGGTTATGAAATCATTCAGAATGATGATAATGCGTCTTCTAACAGCGCTGTGTACTCTTTGAGGCCAGCTCAATCTCCTGACCTGAATCCGATAGTACATATCTGCGACTGTCTTAGCAAACATTTTGCTGCTTTAAGTCCTTCCAACTTTGTTGCAAAAATTGAAACAAGGGTTACTTCGTTTACTGATTTAACTTCCCACTTTGGTATCCGACAATTTAAATGGTATCACGGAAAATCGATGCATTGCAATTAAGGATGGACTCTTTCTGTATTAAAACCCAATTTTGTAATGTTTTCAGAAAAAATTTTCACATAAAAGAAGGATGTGTTGCTTTCTCCACGAATAGATTTCTCTGTAAAGAGCTATCTTTTTTTATTAAAAATTATGTGTGTGTGGAGCTTATGCAAATTTCTGTTTTGCATTCAATTAAATACTGTTAATTAGACAATTTCTCTAAATTTTTAATTTTCATGTTCATTCATTTTCAAATTACATTCAAGATCGATTGAATTTTGGAAGCTAGTATATTTTAAATTTTGAAAAGAATTATTGATAGTAGATCTCTTACTTATCCGCTGTATTTTTATTTCGAAACATCAACCCATTGAAAAAAACAAATTGTTGCAATAAATTAGAAACAATTTAGAAAACATATACAATGTTAAAAGAATGTGAGTTATTAAAAAGGTCTTGAAATTATTTAAAAGAAAAGAATCAAAATCTCACAATAACATTTGATTTATTTATGCATTATGTTTCTAAATGCTTTACTAAAAGCCTACGTGGGAGAGAGAGAGAGAGAGAAATTTCTTACTTTACGTGTAAAATTAAACAATGATGCTGTTTAAAAAATACATAAATCTTTTAAAATTAAAGTTATTTTTTTAGTGTGGAATAATTTATCAACATCTCTGAGGTATTCTTTTACACAAATTAAATACTTTAAATAGAAAATAAATTATGTGTGTATACAGCTTTAATGTTTTAAAAATGAAATTAATTTAATAAAAAATCTACCTTTTCATTGATAGATGGATAGATCTGTAAATATTTGATTTCGCTACAAGTTTTCAACTTAAGAGCAAAGATTTTGAAAAATTCCACTCGAAAAACAAAAAAAAGGGAAAGAAAATGTCTTGTTTTTTAAAAGGCTTTTCTGTAATTTTTCTTCTTTTTCTCGTCTGAATAGTAGAATGAAACTAGGATTATTTCAAGATGAAAATCTAAGATCCTTCTGAATCTAGAAAATGAAAAATCTGAAAAGAAACGAATTCCCCCTCTAAAGGAGTTCTTTTAATCCAATGCATTAGTTTCAAGGAGAGGATTATATTTCTCCTTCTACTAAGAAGATTAATCTCCCGTTTCGTTAAAAAATCAGAGAATGTTTGCAGGAAGTATATTAAAAAGAACCAAATAGAAATATTAAAAAAATACTGTAGTATTGTTGTCTTATAATAGAGAGAATTTAAAGGAAGTACACTTATTGTTATCTACACACTTATCTTAACATGAAACCGATTATTTAAATACATGTGGAAAAAAATTTTTTTCTTAAGGGATTTAAAAATTTATTGAACGATACACTGTTAAATAATAATTTCTGTTATTCGTTTCAATCTGAGCATCTTGACGAATCGAGTTATTAAAAAAAATTGGATAAATTTATCAGTTCATGAAAATAAAGATTCAAAATTTAACCATCAAGAAATTCCGTTTAATTTAGAAAAAGGAAAATGATAAATTAATATCATAGAACGTAAGTTTTAATGAACATGGCGATAAAGTTAATTCACACAACAGCAATTTATGCAAGCGATTTTTGTTTAATTAAAGCCATGAACTAAGAAAGCATTTTTTAAGGGAATTTTTGGTTACATAATACATTAAAAAGTCGTAATAAAAAAAATTTATGGTTATGAAGCAAACATTTAATTCATTTCCACCATTAATTATTATAAAAATCAAAAGAAAAACAGTTTTAAAGGAAGGTTTTGATAAATATTTCTTAGAAAAATGTAGAATTGAAAATTTTTCACTATCTCTTGTAATATGTTCTCAAAAATGCTCTGTAAAAGGAAGTTTTCCTTTCCTCGAATTCAGTGAGACACTTGCTTCCGGTTCTTGCGTAATAGATTTTATTGAGAAAAAAAGATTAATTATTGGGAAAAAAATATAAGTTCTTATCTTGATCATCAATATATTTAAGTCTACTATCAAAAGTAATTCCTTTTTAAATATATCCAATACCTGAAATTAAATTTTAATATATCTTGCCGACATATCTCGAGCATTTCATATTTTCAATTAAAAAATAATGCATTTAATCTAAATTCTAAAATGTTCATGTAAATTTCTCCTAAGTTTTGAATTTTTATGTTAATTAAAATATAAACACATTTAAAACAAATTTGGAGATCTATAGTATTTTTACTAATATAAAATGATTATGCTACAATATTAACTAAAAATATAATTATAAATAAATATAATACAAATTGAATATATAATGAATAAATAAATAAGTTATTACAAAATAATGAAATAAGTGAGGTATAGAAAGCCGAGCAATTATATATATTGTAAAAAATAAAACGATTTTTAATTTCCATCCTTTTATGCACTCTTTTAAAATGAGTACAACTATAACATTAAATATATATTAATGTATTGCATTTCATAAAAAATTGTAATATGTAAAAATGTAATATGTATAATGTTTTTTTATCGTTTTCTTTATTTTTTCCATCATCATTTTCTACTTTATTTGACTTATTCCTCTCTTAAGCATAAAACTCTACAAATAAAACCTAAAGATTTAGAAAATGTTAAGTGCAATATTCAATTTTGAAAACATTTTCTTTTTTTGTATCAAAAGTTTCGAACAAAAAATTTATTGTTGACATTTGAGACGAAAGACTAGTAAATTTCTAGTAGTTCTTGCTGAACTTTTTCGAGAATTTTGTTATTTTCTATTGATATTCAGGTATTGACGTTGCCAATTGTGTGCTCAATATTTTTTCAATTCGAAGTTTGTATGTTCGATGTTTTTTCATCTCAACTCAATTTTTTCCTTTGAAATTTGAAATTCCTTTCCGTCCTGTTTACACATCGGATGTATATGGAAATTTACAAAAGAAGTTATGAAGTAGATTGAATAAGTTGAAACAAATCATAGCTATTATTTTTTTATTTAGTTGTACCTATTTATCTATATTTTCTTATTTCGGAAGTGATTTAATATAATAACTGAAAGTATGTGAATGTTATTTTAGAATAGAATTTAGATTCGTAATCATTGGCGTTTTTTCTTTTAAGAATTACACAGAATAAAAATAAAACATTTCATACACTTATTTTATTTTGAAATATATTAGTTTTTGTTAAATTTTTAAGACTGTGCTTTTAAAAACATAATTTTTTTTTACCTATTTATCTCAATAGCACGGATGACCCATCCAAGAAAGGCAGACGGAATTCCATCGTGGTCATTCCACCTATGCAGATCTGCCCCGGTGATTTGTTGGTTTATAGCAAAGTTCTGAGTCAAAGAAATACTTTGTTAGGTAAGCATCTACTTATAATCTTCCATAAAGCCAATATTAATACTGCTGCCGCATTCCTTCTCTGTTAGTCTTAAGTTGTTTTGAAAATTGAGTGAACTTTCAGGAACTCTTATAATTTTTTTTAAATGATTTCTGCAAGAAAGATAAGAATTTCAGTTCTGTGTTTTATGATTAAGAAGTAGGTATAAAAAATAGAAGACTATAAAGTGCACGTCAATGTATAAACAAGTAATATAAAAAAAAATTAAATCAATTCCTACTTAGGTCAACAAAGACAAATTTTATTTTATAATTATTTAATTTTATTAAATAATTACAATTAATATATGACATTATTAAGTGGCAAAACACTTTTTAAATTAACATTAAAAACTCTTTAACCACATTAAATTTGTAATGAAATTTTTTAATAAAAGTTGAATACAATACGTAAGAATTTATCTTAAAATCGATGTAAAAGGAATTCTGACGTCTAACTAACATAATTATTCAGGTTAAATTGAATCTTCACCACAAATTTATCAAAAGCTGTTCTATCCAATGGTGCTGCCATCTAGAGGAATAATATCCACTGAGATACATATCTCTTAAACTATAATTAATTCATTAAATTAAATTAGAGAATTAATATTTGAAAAAACTGTATTAACATCAAGTGTTCATCCAGTACAAGTCTTAAAAAAATGTATTTGAACTTGAGTGGATAAATAAAAAGTAATTTATTAACGATTGATAATTTGAACAATATATATAAATAAATATTTTGGGAGAGTGGACTAATAGTAGGAATTAAAAAATTCATTATTTATCAAACATTGAAATATATCCCAAATATCGTTTCTCAAATTATGGTACACGTAAACCAGGAATACTCGAAAGACCTATACGGAAATGCGAAAAACTCTGTAATGAAATTAAGATATCCACAACAGAATTTTTTATTTAAAATATAATTTTCAAAAAGGTTTTGTGCACATTTGACGTCTAATTCTATCAAGGTATTGAATATTATGACAACATCATAAGAAATATATAAATGAGAAAGAAATGTCTGATTTACGTATAAGATAGCATGATGGTAACAATTCATAATTTCAACCCTTGGACAATTCTTCCGGTAATTCTAATATCTTCTTTTTATCCATCATGAGAAACATTATAATTTTAATTATATAGTATACTCCAATCAAATATCTTGCAATTTTACTTTAATATTTAAATTATCAAATCTCCAAAAATACTTTCCCTTTATTCTGTGTCAGCACTAATAATAAAATACATTCATCATCATAAACTGTTTGAAACAAAAATGTGTATTACTAAATATCGATCAATTCAAAATAAAATACAATAAAATAATTCATTTTATACAATAGCTCTATCTTGCAATATAATCATAGCATTAATTGGTAGCATAAGCGATATTTGTAAATGATAACTCCCTTCATTCGAAACAACTTAAATTACAAAAATTACATTAGTTTTAAATTGCCTTAGTTATTATAAAAAAAAATCAAAAGTAAATAGTAAACTACCCAAATATATTTACCAGGTAAAGCCTAAAATGCCTTTTCCCTTTAAAATTTTACTGTTCTATAACTCATTTCTTAAAAAACTCTCTCATTAAAAACTCTTTAAAAAATATTTCGAAATAATTCCTCATTTGATACAAATTAGTATCATCAAAATCTTTCCAACATTAAAAAAATTATTTATAATTATTTAAGATTATTATTGGCTATTAAGATTTATTATTAAGCTACTAAAAAAGCTCATTTTTTATTCGTAATTGGATTGTGAAATTCTTAATAGGATAATAAAGTCGTAATAAGACCGAAAAAAACCTTAACATATGCTTTAATTGGTTGAAACTATTAACATAGCGAAAAAGAAATTTTATTCAATAAATAAGAGAGAATAAATCTACTGGAATTAACAATATAGTAAAAGCGTAACATAGCGTATAGTAACATATTTTTTTATGCGATGCCATTAAAGAGTTATGTAAAAGGATATTCAAATTTAATAATGTGAACAAAATTCGGAAATAAAATAATCAAAGATAGAACAAAGCAAAAAAGTCCCACTTAAATCATTAGACCACTTCAAACAGACTCTTAGAAGAAACTTGGCGTCGCATAAGTATATTCTTAATGATTCCTAATAAGATTCTCTACAAGTTTCTAAAGTAGCCACTTCATTTATACTAAGTGTGTTGGGGAATTGTAAAATATCATGAATAAAGAATTTATATTAATATTTATTACGTAAGAATGTCTCATCAATTTCACATTAAGACATTTAAACTCCACTCTGAAAAAACAAATGCTGTGTAATTTAAAACGATTATTCGTGAAAATGATTGCTCTGTTTCCATAAGCAAACGCTATCATATACAACAGGGGTGGACAGACTTTTTCAGGGTGCGTGCGGGCTACTTCTTATTTTTTCAAAGTGTTGCTGTCCACCCAATGGCGTAGATGTACTGATCTAAAAGAAGGTCTACAATACAGTCAAACCTCCATTTTACGAACCTCTATTTTGCGAATTTCTCTATTTGACGAACTTTTTCCTAGAACTAAGAAGATTTTACGATTTTCTTCGTAAAATAACATCCAAATAGCAAACATTTTTTCTTGCGGCTCAGTTTTTTTCTCCGCATTATTAAAATATTTCTACATTTTCAAATAATGAAATGATTATGAGGTTTTAGTGAAGGCGATCACCTCAAAATGGCATGGCGGTCTGCCGGTCGATAGCGATCGACTTAAAGCCCACCTCTCCCCTCAGGGAGCTCACCTTCTTTAGGTGGGTACGGGTGTTACAATCCCGAGGTACCCTAGTGATCTTTTCCTTTTCCCAAAGGGTTTACTATCTTTGGTAAACACTGGTGTCACGACCCCGGGGTACCCTAGTGATCCTTTTCTATTTTCGACCCTCCATCTTGTCATCCAATTTCTTCTTTTCCTGTCCAGACCACAGACCTATGAATGTTTGGCGCAGTATAGCCAAAACTGGCTCTTGCGCCATAAAACACCAAACTCACCATCACCATAAAGCCCACCTCGGATATACACAATTGCATATACGCAATTAATAAGCTTGAATGCTTGAATTAAGCCTTCTTGGTAATAAATGATAAAACGGAATGATTACAATGAAAATCCTGTTTACGTAATTTTTATCATTCAAATTGAAAAAAACGTCTCAAAAAAAGGTAGAAAAATAATTTTTTTCCACGAAAAATAATTTGCAAAATTAGAACAGTTTCTGAATGTAATGCTTTTAAGTTGAAATTGGTTTTTATTTGGAGAAAAATTTTGAAATTTTGACTTCAAATTTTGAAATTACACACAAAAACTTCAACTACAGGAAAAAAAAATCAACAATAACGATTTCAAAACAACTGCATATAGAATTAAAACTAAACCCCTAGTGACCTTCCGGATATAATTTGAGGGGGAAACCTTAGCTGCTGATTTTACATTAAATAATCATTTGTTTAAGTCTGTGTTTTCAAAAAATGGATTGATGTCAAGAATCTAAAATATTCTTAAACAAAATATATTAATTATAAATAAAAATAGCCGTGAAGAATATACATATAATATATTTTTGAATATAAGGCGATCCATGTATGAGTGTGTTTTTTTCCTATTAAAATTTATCCGAATTTTGAAGCTCATACATAAGAGAAAATGAAAAAAAAAATGCATTTACAAACATGTTGCCATGTGAGCAAAAATATTGTCAAACTGATGGAATATTTTGTGATATAATTGCTGTAAAGCAAAACGCCAGACGTCAATGACGATAGTTTTATTTTTGGTAATCCTATCTGAAGCTAACGCATTTTTTCCCCACATTTATTAGTTATCTCGTACATTATCTGTATCAATCGTACTCTCTGCGCCATTTTTGTTATTGTTGTTATATCTAAAATAAGCGGGAAGAGATATTATCTTATGCTGCACGCGATCGCCGATCTGTTTTATGGCCTGTATTATGATTATATGCATTCAATCAGTGGAAAATCGAACTATTCGGAATGAAATATTTCAACCGAATATTTTACGAACTATTCGGAAACTTGAATTCACACGCTAACTTCGAAGGATTTATGTGTTGTTTTTTTTTCTTTCAGAAGAAAAGTTCCATTCAAAACACCCAACAAGTTAAGAGATTAAAATCTCTTGCGCAAGGCTAACGAAAATTGTTAAATGATCCGTTTTTTCCTAAATCAGCGGATCCGTATATATACTCATGGACAAAAAAAATTAGCACACCAAGAAATAATTGTGGGATCGTAACGAAACTTGGCATTAGTTAAACGTCGGGGAGATATGCAAATAATAAGAAATGCAGCATGATTGCGCATTATGTATAGCTGGTAGAGTGCGTTCAACGTCGTTCTCGGTGGAGTTTAAAACAGGTAACTAAAGCTTGTTTGAGTGTTCTGAATCGTTTACAAAGAAAGAGCTGAAGTAGACATGCCATTACGCCGATTTCAAAGACAATATGAGCAGCTATCGCAGTTTGAGAGGGGGAGAATTATCGG
This sequence comes from Trichonephila inaurata madagascariensis, assembly GCA_019973955.1. Classification (NCBI taxonomy): domain Eukaryota; kingdom Metazoa; phylum Arthropoda; class Arachnida; order Araneae; family Nephilidae; genus Trichonephila; species Trichonephila inaurata. The sequence continues at coordinate 350,020 of BMAV01001100.1, forward strand.
CATGATGGAAGCTGGGTGGTCAGCTAGGCGAGTAGCTCGTCAATTAGGCCGTTCTGATTGAGTTGTGAGGTGGGGTTGGGACCAGTGGATCCGAGAGAGGTCATTTACACGAAAACCAGGCTCAGGATCCCTCGACAGACCAGTCGTCGAGGATACCGCCACATCGTAAGAAATGCACGCGTAGAGCCAACTGCTTCATCGGCCGCCATCTAGGCACAGGTAGCACCTTCACTAGGGGCCCCTGTGTCTTCTCGAACCATACGAAGGTGCCTGGCTGAAGGTCATTTGGGATCGCGGCGCCCATTACGTGTGTGCCCTTCACGCCTACCCATCGACGCCTCCGTTTGGAGTAGTGCCACCCACGAGGAAACTGGACAGACCAGGTCGTCTTTAGCGACGAATCCAGATTCAATCTCAGCAGTGATGACAATCGTGTTCGTGTGCGGAGATCCCGTGGTGAATGCTTCAATCCTGCCTTTTCTTACACACTGCTCTTACAGCTGGTGTGATGGTATGGAGTGCCATTGCCTACTTTACACGGTCACCCCTAGTATTGATCCGTGGCACCATGACAGCCCAATACTACAACCACATGTGTTGCCACTCATGAAACGGCTCCCAGGAGTCATTTTTCAACAAGACAATGCTCGTTGTCACACGGCAAGGGTGTCACAAGACTGTCTCCGCACTGTTACTACCCTTCTTTGGCCTGCCCGATCCCCAGATTTGTCTCCAATCGAGCATATCTGGGATCATTTGGAACTGAGAGTTGGGTATCCCACGTGTTTGAACGAACTAGAGGCAAGGTTACAGCAAACATGGAATGAAATGTCTCAAAACATCATACAGAACTTGAATGCCTCAATGCCCGATCTTATCGCATCGTGCATTCGCTCTAAAGGGGGCTCAACAAGGTATTAAATCCTCCATTCTTTTGCCTTTTTCTCTGAAACAAATGATTCTTTTTCTTTGATTTTCTAATCATTTACTTATATCAAAATAGTCATTACGTATGTAAAATTTCGATTCATTTTGACGACTCCTTCTTAGTGCGCTAATTTTTTTGTCCTTGAGTGTATAAGTAGAACCCCTTGCTTTCATTTTAAAAAAAAAGTTTCAAAAATTATCGGCTTATACACGGAAATGTACGGTATATTATTTGTCAGAGAATAAATACATATTTAAATACATTTTTAAATGTCCAATGCTGACTGAAAAAAAATAATTACAGCCACGAAAACTTTTTAAGTAGAGGTCATTGTTTTTGATAATAAAAAAATAATTATAGAGAAATAAACATTTCTGTGATGCATTTAGTTTCAGCAATCGCTCATCTCGTCAGAAAACAGTTCCTCTTTCTTGCGATTACGGCTTATGATTCCAAAAAAATTTTTAATAAAAATAATTTTATTTACATTTTATGAGCTCCTTTATAAACAACCCTCTATTTATATATTCCCAAATCACTTCGTGCAAACGTTAGAAAAAGTGGACTGTTTTAAAAAGTCAGTTTCTGGCGAAAGAATTAACTCTTTCATTCAATTCAACCCCAAACCGTAGTCTATCTTCTTCCCACTCGACGGAAACTTTCAGTTTATTCCATCCCATTTTACAGCAAACAAGATTCTCCTTTCTTGCGAGAAAATTCTTCCTGGAGATTCCCTCAGCGCCAAATGCAATCTATTTATCCCACACACATAATCTATGCAAGGAAATCTGTTATGGAGATGCGCGCTGGTTCTTTGGGGAACTGGGTTGGTGATGAGATTTTACGCCAAGAGCTGGAGTTCTGGTGGTTATGAACGACGAAAAATTAAACTGAGTAATCAGGACTTGGCAGTCCGTTTTGAAAGGTTGAGATATTAGCCATGTTTAGCCTTAAAGAACGAGAATGTTTGTTGGTTTCCTGTGGAGTTGGAAGACATTTGTCATATTGCATTTGTTACGCTTGAGTGTGCTAAGATGTTGTGTGAATGATGCATTCAGATTTTATTCTAAGAACTTGAACATTGCTGGAAATTTTTTTTCTTCAGAGGAATACGTTAGTAGAGTAAAATTGATAGTTCTTTTTATTTATAAATTATTTTTTGTGAATTGATATATCACGATTTAAAACAGTTGCAATGCGTTGTAAATTAAAGAAATGTGATGTTTTAAAACAAAGGATTTTAAACTTCTTTTTTCTACTCAAGTATTTCGAATATAGGTGAAAGAAGATAAAGATTACATTAAGTTAAATTATAAAAAAAAAACATCACAAATATTGAAAAATACTTTAATAAACCAAGCAATGTGAATAAGAATAAAGTTTTGTTAGAAATATGAGATTATATATAATTTTGAACTAGAATATTAGTACTATAATTTACTAATGTATACAAAAATGGAAAAGTAAATCACAATTGATTATACATTTAGTTTATTAATTTGTTAGGAAAATATTGGTCAGCCAATCACAATCGTTTCTTACGACACTTCACAAGTAACACTTCTTCACCGGATTGGTTTGGGCCGCGGTAGCCTAGTGGTCAAGGTACCAGATCGTGGCTGGCCTTGTCACGAGTTCGAACCCAGTACCACCAAAGACCCACCGTGTAGGGGAGAGATGCACGTTAAATCTGTCGAGAGCTCAAACGTCCTCCCTTTGGTGTGGTGTGGTAGTTAGGAGAGGGGGTGCCAGCTCAGGTGTCGTTCACGTCATTTGACCATGGTTCAAAAGTACGTGGTACGTCGCCAAAAGCCCTCGTGTAGCTGAACATTCCGACATTAATATTCACTCACTCACCGGATTGGTTAGGCCAGTGCTTCTCAAACTTTCAATGTTTGTGACCCAATTTTCAATTATAATTTTCATCGCGCCCCCCTCCGTATAATAACAATGTATTGAAAGCGTTAATGTACTATAATGCTAAAGCTACATTATGACTTTAATTACAAACTGTACAAATTATCAAGATAAGTATTAAGTTTTATACATAATTTTGTGTACGATAACCCTATGGAAATCACTAGTACTTTTTAAATCTGTTTTTAACTTAATATTGATAAACTAATTATCACAAATACATTCTGCAGTACGGATACATTTATAAGTATATTTTATCAGTGTAAATGTGTCAGAATGTATTTTGTTTTGGTTCTTTTCAGTAAATTAATAATTTTTTTTAAGTAATCTTTTAATTTCTACTGTTCGATATGCTCACGCCCCTCTCACAGGGTTATCACGCCCCCTAGGGGGCGCCCCACAGTTTGAGAAACGCTGGGTTAGGCTTACTGATATTTTTCAAAACTCTTTTAAACTAATTTAACTTTTTCCATTTCTTACAATACAGCAGTAATTTATAATCTTGCATTTCTACAATAATATTTCTCTATTCTAATCACTGTGCAAATTAGAAAGCAAATTTCAGGCACTTAAATTCTCAATAATAGAAGAGATTAAGGTTCGGAAGAGAACCAAGTGCTTATCATCCATTCCATACCACAAGATGAAAAGGGAAAAAAAGAAAATACTATTAATATCTATTTGAGTAAATTAAAACAAAAGTCCAAAAACTAAATTAACTATTCATTTTTATTGGTTATGTTTTTCACAAAAATCGTAAAACCTTATAACTCACTTATTTTTTTAATTATAATGATGTTTCAATAAATTTAATAAAAGTTTTGAAATATGTTACACTGTAATAACAAAAAGATATAATGCTCTTACATGAAATAATATAAAATAAATTTAATAAAATTACGAGTAATTGTTTAACTCCTACTTAGATCAACAAAGAAAAATTTTATTTTAACTACTTTATATTAAATAGTTACAATTAATATAAATATGTATATTCATATGACAGAATCACAACATTAAGTGGTTATTAATTTTATTAATTATCATTAAAGTATCGCATTGTCATCCAAAACAATCGTGTATATAAATTTCCTTTCAACTGAATACTTTAACACGTGAAAAAAAAACCTTTTCAAGTTTTGACACAAGTTGCCCAAAGGGTCGCTAAGTCGCCAAAAATGATACCAACGTGGTTGTAGTGTGTGTGTATTTGTAATTCTTTAAATAATTAGTTTTAATCAATTAATTTTCATTAATTATTTTTATATTATTGTATTGTCATCCAAAATAAACCTGTATATAAAATTTCAGCTCAATTGAACGCTTTAAAATGTATTTTATTAACGATTGAAAATTCCACCCAGATAAATAAATAAATATATAGAGATTGTGAGCTAATAGTAGGAATTGAATTTAGGTCTTAAGAAGTTTTATTGATAAATTAAATGTTGAAGGTACAGTTATGTCTAGAATAAAAAAAAATTTCATTAATATACTGTTGAATGTGATCACAGTTGTTATCAAATTTACTCTATTATAATAAATTTGCAGTTTACAAATGAATTCAGAGGTATCCTAATTATCTAAACTGAATTGTTAAATACATAAATACTCGGTAAGTCCACACAGTCATAAGCACGTCAGTACATAGTGAGATTAGTATGAAATTTTGAAACATCAACGAAATGTATTCAAAAGCTATTCGACACAATACTTTTTTCTTGTGTAAACAAATAAAGCCAAAGGGGCTTAATTTAGTGCAAGAATGTAGGCCAGGGGTGGCGAACCTTTATGAATCAACGTACCATTTTTTCCATAGAAGTGTTTAATGAGGTATAGACGTGCCGTCAAATAATTTTGACTTGTAAATAATGGAAAATTAATAATTTAAAACTGAATACTAAGAACACACACAAAACTCTTTATTTACAACGAAAAAAATACATTTTGCACTGTATAGTTGTATTTTTTTAAATATACGTGTAATTCAAATTAAAGTAACATTGATGTGAGTTCTGTTGTTTCAGATTTGGATGACAAATAACTTATATTAGGATTGTAATAATACTTTTAATAGAATGCATGCTCACACAATTGGAGTCATCGGCCAAACGGTTTTTAAGAAATTAATTATTTTTGCTGTGGACTTTTCGACAAGAGGATTTGCGATTTGTTTCAAAATGCCTTATACAGACGATGTTCTGTATATCCTATTCTAAAATGTAAAACAAACACCTCTTTGTCGCCTTTACTAATAATGTCATATTTGTAGGTTCACCAAATTTGAAATTCTCTGTTAC
>BMAV01001100.1:363165-396431 GCA_019973955.1 Trichonephila inaurata madagascariensis
TCAGTTTTCGTTTTCTTTTCGGAACATGAAATAAATGTTTAAAGATTGGAATAATTGCAAGAATTTATATGTAATCCCTTAAGCGACTTAAATGATTTACAATGAAAATAAAAAGATCAATATAACTGCCTGAAATTATCAAATCACTATCAAAATAAAAAATAAATTTTATATCAAAACACTTTTGAGATTAATATTCCTCTTTTTTTAAAAAATTTTTAATTGGTTCTAGAAAGAAATAAGTTTCACCTCCTTAAAGGTCATGTGTTTACGATTAGAATTTGTTACCTATTTAATTCGCAATTCGCTTTAATGTTTATATTAAATTACTGTCGCACCGACTATTTATAAATTTTAAAACATATTTCATTAAGAAAGTACGTGGTATGAGACGCATTATTAGATTTGATGGCAGAACACGTCACAAAATATCTTTTGACTTCTGTTATTCACTGCTATTTTATGGATATTATCCAAATAGTTTAGAAAATTTTATGCTGAAAATGCGGAAAATTATGGGAGAAATAAAGATTCTGCCATTGAATGCAGATATAAATAAAGTTGTCTTATAAAAAATTAGAGAACGTTTCGCTTTTAAACTGGTAGTCTTTTTTTTTAAAGTATTGTAAAATTTCTCATAATATTTAGTAGTCGTAAAAACTTACTTGAAGAGATCTATTAAGATGTAATGCTCTTAAATTCATAATGGATTCTCTGCAAAAATGTTTTGAAATGAAAATCCGCTGTAGAGAATGTTCGGTTTTTTTTTTCGTTTTTGTTTTTTTTTAAATAATAAAAGATTAACAAAAAAGTCTATTCTATTACAGAAGAATGTTTAAAGAAATGTGTATTTTTATTGGTGGCAATTTTATTTATCCATATAAAGTGTTTTTATGAATTATATAAAAGCTTTCTTTCGTGACGTTCAATTATAGAAGTGCTTAAACAAAAATCAACACCTTATGTTTTTTGTTTGTTTGTTTTTTAAATTATGAGTAAAACTGTATACTAAAGTTTAAAAATGTTTGCTATTAAAATTATTGTAAAATAAATTTTATTGAAGAATATGTATAAATCAAAACATTGTATAATTCAGTTACATGACTGATTGTATAATTCAATTACATGCATTTTCATAATTAAAAAATATATTATAATGTTGTAATTAATTAATATATATATTAATGTTGTTTTGTATTCCGCGCGCGAAATTACTTTACTTTTGGGGAATTTAAAAATTTAAGTTTTGAACATGTTGAAGCATTTTATTTGATATGTACAGTAAGGTGAATCACTGTTATATGGAGAGAAAAAAAATTGTTGTATTATATTCGAAACCTAACTATACCTGGAAAAGATGTTCTATGCTACGGAAATAAGAAGAAATATAACTAAAAAAAAATAGTTTCAGAATTTAATATTGACACATAAATGGATTGAATTTTTGAAAAAATGTTAAAATATTTAATTTTGCTTAGATGATTTTAGACTCAATATATATATATATTTTCAAAAATTCAATCCATTTATGTGTCAATATTAAATTCTGAAACTATTTTTTTTAGTTATATTTCTTCTTATTTCCGTAGCATAGAACATCTTTTCCAGGTATAGTTAGGTTTCGAATATAATACAACAATTTTTTTTCTCTCCATATAACAGTGATTCACCTTACTGTACATATCAAATAATATGTTTCAACACGTTCAAAACTTAAATTTTTAAATTCTTTTTCTACAATATAAATAACCCAAAACGATGATTATTGATGAGTGAGTACTGAATAGGAAATGGTACAATGTATATTGCACCATTTCATACCCCCATCTCTCGCCTCGCACCGCTGAATCAGTCCACGCACGCGCGCGCGCGAGGATCCCAGCTTTTTTCTACTTTCCGCTTTATCCTACACTGTAATTTCGACACAGTAGGCCTAGATTAGCCGACAGTTACATAAGGCCTAAATATAGGCAACAAGTGAGTACATTTTAATACTAAAGAAGCTGGTAAATGTACCTGGTGTGTTTTTTTCCTTGTAACTATTCATTAGGTATACTCTCATCGCAATAAATGTTAGAAAGTACTAAACTACCTGTTTTTCTGTAACAAGAATTGCTTTGACTTTTTACCATAAAAAAAACTCTAAAATATTTAAACTTCATTCTCCTTGTAGGAGTATTCAACATAAAAAAAAAATTAGTTTTTTATTTTATTTTCCACTTCATCTACATACCAGAGAACATCTTTTCCGCATAGGTCTGTTTTAAAATTCTGGGGAAAAAATGTTCGATCTACCCTAATGTATAGATAAAATCTAGCAAATAATAACAGAGAAAACTAGAAAAAATTTTTGAAAAAAATTAATTTTGATTCTAGGGTATGCAATGGGCAGAATTCGTATCCTTGTGGGAAGGTCGCACACCTAAAGAGTGCAAAGGTCTATTTAGAAGACATTCTAAAAAGCAACTATCTTCACAATCTGGGTCTCACCAGTCTACCTTGACTCGAACATTTTCAAGAATTTTGACTCCAGCGTCAGCAGAAAAAGATTCGAATCAAGAGAATTTGGTGAGCAGTTTCACGAAGGCCCAAACAGAAAACAAGTCAGAAGCACAATCAATGTCTCCAGTGCATAGGTAAGTAATACACGAAAGATTTCTATAATACGAGTAAATTTTTTTTAAGAAATAATAATTTATCATCGTCATAATTTTTTTTCTTTGAAGCAACCACGTGGGGGAGGATGGAGTAAAAGATTCGAACGATAACTCCATCGCTGCCTTAGATGAAATAGAACATCAGATTGAGAATCTGGGCACCTTGACTCGCTCCAGAAATGAGTTAAAGAGGCGTGAAGCTATGTGGGATCTTTTCCAAAGTGAATGCATGTTCCTGGATGATCATCTGATGGTGTTGAGAAATGTAATTTGTTTCACTGTTCTTAAAATTTTTTAAATAAGAATGTTTTGGGAATGTTCTGCCGAATTTATATTATAAAAGAAAAGTTGGGGAACATTAGAAGTTTATTGTGAAGTACATTTCTATAATATTAAATCAACATAAATAATTTGGTTTTTTTCGATAATGTGGGGAACGATAAGAGTGGCACACACAAGAGTGGTTGTAAGGGGCTCAAACCCCTCCCATAGACCAACAGATTTTTAATTCTTAGCTTAGATATTACACCTCGGTGCTTCCGTTGGCGTGTTTTTTAGAATATAACTCCCCCTCCTCCCATAAAAAAAGAGTGTATACATGTCTTTGGAACCCATTCACCTATTTGACACACTTCCAACATCATGACGAAAGATTAAATGAATCAAAGATGCTGAGCTATCTCTCCAATAGTTACATTAATGTTACGTTTCCCCCGTGTTAACAGGATGCCCTCGGATGTCTAGATCCCTTGTCTGGCGGGCAGTTGTTCTTATATTTTCGGTCGCCATGCCCCCCTCTCTCCTTTATGTATCACCGTGACATCCAGGGACGTCTTAAGGCTCTTTGAGGCCGAGGGCCCAGAGAAATCTTAAGATTTTTTGTGGCCCTGGGCCCCTATGCTAAAGTAGGCCCTATCTGAGATCTTTAAAAGTTGACAGTATATAGCATGCATTGTCGAATACTCCTTCAAACGGTAATTTGAAACAGATAAATGTGCACGGACTCACAATCTCACATCCTAGGCACAAACTGGCTCGACCGACAGCCACATTTCGACTAAATGAGTTGAATGATTGCTTATGGTATTAGGCCTAGACATGAGCAGCGGTCATCACATAATAATACAGTCTTACCGTTTTTGCCAGTTGACATGCAGTTTGAAATTCCCTATTTTTCGGAGAATATGTACGGGAATAATATTTGACCACATTAAAATTATCCGGATCGTGATCTTAAGACAGAGTCGAGAAGGAAACGAGGCCCTGGGCCCAGTTGGCCCATGCCTTAAGACGGGTTCTCAACCTTTTTTTCTGCTTGGCCGCATACATATGTCAGCTATTTCACGCGGGCTGCACATACATATATGTTAGTTATTTCATGCGGGCCGCAAGATGAGGATAAATGGGGAAGGGGGGAGCAATGCTTTATAACCAAGGAAACATTGGAAATTTAAAATGTGGAAAATTAATCAAAATATTATAACTCCTGTTTTGCTTTCATTATTATTTTTTATATTTTTTTTTGTCACTAACACTAAATAGAAGCATTTAAGAAAACACTCCTTCAAATTTCTACATCAGTAAACGGTTTCATATGATTACCAATAATATAACAAACTTCATAGGATGTCTTTGTTACCGCTGTGATATTACCAATGGCAAAACACTTTGTTGCTGTTGCAAAGATTATTCAAGAAAACCTATTTATCACCTCTTGAAAGAGATTTTCGAGGAAAAGTGTCATAAAGTGATTCCTGTTGAATGGTATTTTTTAAATACAGCGCTTTCGTGATCAATCAAACTGATCCATGTTTGTTTTTCACTACAAAATAATCTACCTCCCAATCGTCTTGAAACGATATATTTTCCACTTGTAAGATATGAAAGACAGTTAAAAATTAATTCCATCCATAAAATTACCGCTATTCCACTGTTGTCTGTTATCACTAAACCGTAACCATTCCAAATAGAAAAAGAAATTCAATTCGTATCCTTACGACACCGACAGCAAAAAACAAAATTGATATATGTGTATTTCTTGACAAAGAATTTCCCACCAAATTTTAAATATAATTCTCTTAAATAGGTGAATTTTTCAGAGCAATGGGCCAAGATCGGGTGACTTAAAAAGGCTCGGTGAGCCGCAGGTTGAGTATCGCTGCCTTGAGACGTCCCTGGTGATATCGCGGACCCCCAAGATTTTGAACATCCCTCTTCGAATTAATATTCTTGATCAAAATATAAGTCCTAGTAGAGTTTTTTCACTGGGAACTATTTAGTAACCTAGTCTAGTATGGTACATCTTTCAATTTTTCCTCGAGGCCATTTAGAGTCTGTAAAAGAGGGAAATCTCAGTGGCACATGAGAGACTCAGCAGTATCTCTAGAATAGCACTGAGGATCTTTAGGGGTCCGTGGACCACTGTTTAAGAATCACTGTTCTATGGCATTGTTTCTCAACCGCCGGTACGCGAAAAAGATTTGTCAGTATATGGACTGGTGCCACAATTGTTTGAGTCGCACAATTCTGTATTTGTTAAAATAATGAAACTAGTCCAAACTAAACTCCGTGATAAAACTGATTGATTGAATATTAACGTCGCACTGTTCAGCTACACAAGAGCTTTTTGGCGACGGACCACGTAATTTTGAACCATGGTCAAGTGACGTGGATGACACCTGAGCTGGCACCCCTCCCCCTCTCCTAACTACCACACCACACCAACGGGAGGACGTTTCAGCTCTCGACAGATTTAACGTGCATCGCTGCCCTACACGGCGGGTCTTTTGTGGTACTGGGCTCGAACTCGTGACAAGGCAAGCCACGATCCGATACCTATACCACTCGGCTACAGCGGCCACAGTGATAAAACACTAAATTAGTTACCGGTCCTTAGAGTTGATTGGATTGAGAAACACTGTTCTACAAAATACTTCAGAAATTTTAGAATCACTTTCCTCACTGATGTACGCGTATTGTCCGAACCTCATATACCATATTTCTCATACTTGTTGTTGTCCTTATTGAACTCATAAAACTGTTGTTGTTGTTACTTATGGCACCTGGTAGACAGTAGCATCAGATCTAGGTCCACGAAATTCATCTCGGTGAAAAGCTATATTTTTACGCCTGTCATTAGCCATTTGAGCACCATGCAAGTGACTGTACTATTTTGTTCGGTTCCACCCCAATTTTCATGGAGTGACTGATCCCCTGAGAGGTGAGGGTTAGGGGCCTCCCACCTCTTTTCCCCTTCCACCAACCTCACAAGAACTTGCGCCTGACGGCTATTTAGAGTACCCCCATGCCGCGAAGGCACTATACATTTACAAACATCCATGCCATCTCAGGGATTTGAACCCATGCCCTACGGCACCGCAGTCAGCGTCACTAACCCTAATCTGGATGGGTGGTACTCATAAAACTAAATATACCAAATGTGTTCCCTTTTTTCACTTCCAAAATAACTGTAAAGTTCAAGTCTTTTTCATGATTTGTATTAACAACAAGAACTAGATAGATTTAATACCTGCTTTAATGGATGCATTCTATTTCTTTCCCTACCAAATTTTAGTCCATGCAATTAAAAAAACCGCATTATTTTAGAGATGACCAAATAGTTTTAGCATTTTAAAAATTAGATACAATTATTATTTTTAAAAAAAAAAAAAAATGCTATATTATACGAAGAGAACCAAATTGCTGCCTAAAAATTAACTGTCGTCAAATGTCATAAATCATCTAAGTGTCAGTTTTCCCCAGAATTATGAAAATATTTTTTCCTTGTCTGCAATGCCTTTAACGGTATTTAAGAGCTGTTTTGAGCTTCCTTAGGGGACATGTCTGCTTGGCTCTCATTTGCATAACATTAAGAGTTGATGATTTTCCAAATTGTGAGTGCATTCCGTGTTAAAATAGACGACAGCAGATCGCAGAATAGTTGGCTACGGAAATTACCGATTCGAAGGCTTCAAATGTATCTTTTAAAATAATGAACAGTGTTCTAATAATTCTGTAGATAATTCCTAATAATTAATCTGATAATTCATGATCAAACTGACTGAATCAATTTCAAGAAAGTTCAGTAAATTTCTGATAAAAAAATACCCAAGTTGCTAATAAGTTGTTCATGTATCTTTAGTAAAATTTTATTAATAAGACTATCGTATTTTTTTTTTCAAAAATTGACATTTTAATTACTAGGGCAATATTTTTATATATCATTTACCTTAACATTTATTTTCTAAAATTCTTTCATAGTTTTCTTTAAGTTATGTCGTACCAGAAATTATACGGCTATTGACAGGTTGAATGTTTTTTTTTTACATTGAACTACAAAGCAACACGAGGGCTAAAAGCGAAGAACCCCATAATTTTGAACGTTGGTCAAGTGACGAGGACAACACCTGATCTCACACACAGGCACCCTTCCTTTCTAAACTACTACTCCGCACAAACAAAAGGACATTGAGCCACGTCATATTTAACATGCATCAGTTCCTCTACACGACAGGTCTTCAATGGCACCAGGGCTCGAACTCATAATACGCAAGACCACAAGCTCGTGACCATCCTGTAAAAGTCTAGTGCGTGTTTAATCTTGTGCGACTCAATACTCTTCACTTTGGCTTGCCGTCGATTGAATAATGGGATTCAGCTGAAGTGTCGTTCTTGTCTTTCAACTACAATTCTAAATTACGAGGTCCATCGCCAATAATTGCCATGCATCAAACATAAATTCAAACTAATCATTCGTGACAGCTAATTATGAACAACATAATTTTACGAGGTAGGATTCAAAAGTTCCCTGACTTACCCTATAGCGTGGAAAGTTTTGGCATTAGAGGGAGCACGATAATTCTGTATTACTGCGTTCTTGCCCATTTCTAAAAGTTCCTAAATCAAATAGTTGGTGGTTCACCACGGCATCGTATTTTGTTTGCGGATGCATTTAGTAAACGGTGACTGAAAGAAATGATGTTTATAAAGCAGAGAATGAATATTAAATTTTGTAGAGTGCTTCGGAGACTGACGAAATGTTGCAGCATATGTACAGTAGTGATACATTATCGCAAATGCAAGTTGTTGAGTATCATCAACGTTTCAGGAAAGGCAGGAAAAGTTTTGAAGACGCAAAACACTCTGGTCGTCCGCAGACTTCTCACACCGCTGAAAACATTGAAAAGGCTTCTGCAGCAACACGATAGAACAGGCTACAAACATCAAAGAGGTGAAAACGAAAAAACAACTGTTTTGCCACATCCTCCTTACTCCCCTGATTTAGCCTCCTGCGATTTCAGAATATTTCCAGAACTGGCACGTCGCTTTCAGGATCGACGACTCCAATCTGCAGATGAAATTAAAAATACATCGCAGGCGGAATTGACATGACTAAAATTGGATTCCAGAAATGTTTCGATAACCTTTATAAGTGATGGAATAAATGTGTTGTAGCTCAAGGGTCTTATTTAAAAGGAGAATGTGTTTCATTAATTTAATTGGTAATATTTTTGAAGTTATATATTCAATCCGGGAACTTTTGAATACACCTCGTAAGTGTTGATTGATTGACAAGAACAACTAAACCAATGTATTACTCATAACTTCCACATCACGCTGTGGCCGCGGTAGCCGAGTGGTATAGGTATCGTACCGTGGCTTGCCTTGTCACGAGTTTGAGCCCAGTACCACTAAAGACCCCCGTGTAGGGTAGCGATGCTCGTTAAATCTGTCGAGAGCTGAAACGTCCTCCCGTCGGTGTGATGTGGTAGTTAGGAGAGGGGGGTACCAGTTCAGGTGTCGTCCACGTCAGTTGACCATGGTTCAAAATCACGTGGCCCGTCGCCAAAAGCCCTCGAGTACCTGAACAGTGCGACGTTAATATTCAATCCACATCACGCTACATGAGGTCCTCCAGTTCCTTTTAAAATCCAGCAACTACCATTAATTCAAGCTACAGTTCTTTGATGGAGAGAATTAGGATTCGAACTCTCTTGACTTGACTGAAGTATGGATCTCATGTTTGTAGAAGGGTTTTCGTGAAATTTCAAAATTTAAAATATTCAGCATTTCTAGAATTTTTGGCCAAAAGAAAAATACCTCCATTGCTGAAAATGCTACTGGACGCGTTTTTAACTGCAGTTATTTAAAAAAGAAACTCATTTTTCAAATTTGGTTTTAAATATTATTGATATAAAACGCAAGTTAAATACAATTGTTAATAACTGAATTGTGTATGATGAATATTTTTTTTGTGAAAAAGGTCTTTATGGAACCATTGAAGAAAATTCAAGTTGAAGGATTCGCTATGTTTGCAGAACCTGAAGTACTTTTTGGAAACTTAGAGGAACTGTGCTGTGTAAGTACTTTTTAGAATTATTATTCTTAAATTTTTCAAAAGTATCAAAAACAGTTTAGGTTTGAAAATTAATCATTTTAAGTAGGGTAAATAGGTAATGTAAATATATAATATATATATATATAGTTAAATTAAAAACCAATTTTTGAAATGACCGTATTTACTCGAATCCAAGCCGCATAATTTTTTCCAGTGTTAATGCTGCTGATAATTAGGTGCGGCTTACAATTGAAGGCAAAACATTTGTTGGATGGGAGAAACTGAGTTTCCACCCCTTTCAAAAGGAAAAGTGTAACCGTTCATTCTGGCCGCTTGCATCGATGACTTATCCCATTCCGCAATTTATTTCCAGTTTTCAGTGCAACCTAAACATCGTTGACTGCTCGTATTGAGGAAATATTTTTGTATAAGCTTTCTTTTAATCACCTAAACATCAAATATATCAGTAATAGCATCAAGACTAGTTCATTATGATACAAATATGAAAAGGGAGGCAATTTTAAATGCAGAAAAAAACGGAAACAGAGTAGTGTTCACTGAAAATTTGACACGGATGAAACAAATATACATCGATGGCGTTAACAAAATGATATAATTTTTGCTTGCAAATGTTCAACAGTCCTTTTAATAATTCTTTTACATTCTTCTATTATACATTCTTTTAAAAAAATGTTGCATAACAAATTCATTGGATGGCACAGAAGACGACACCGTGTGGGAAAATGGCGACGCCTGCACCAATTCCGAAGTTAGCTTTGACAATGGGAGTGACGAATCATTTTCGAAACATGATACTGACGGTTAGAGTAGTTATAGTTTCATGTGTGTATTTGAAAGTTTTTAATATTGGTAAAAAAAATTAATTAATAACTTATTTCTCATTACATTTTTTTTAATTGCTTAACTATCGTATATCAATGAACCTTTTAGAGACAAATTTTTATTTATTTTATCTTAAAAACATTGGAGAATTGGAGGTGCGGCTTAGAATTGATGGCAACATAGATTCGAGTAAATACGGTACATAAAAACTCAATGAGTTTTCTTTGCCTAATTCAGAATAATACTATTATTATGCTTTTTTTATAGCTCAACTTTTTATGATATACTTTCCACGTAAATTTAATTCACAGGTACAATTAGTTACCTATAAAATAATAAAATAAACTGTGCATGCAAAATATAAGTTTACAAAAAGTTCACATGAGAATTTTACCATATTAAATACAAGAAGTCAAATTAAGTATTGTTTTCTTTATGAAATCAACTTAGGAAAAAACAAATGTGATATTGTCTGAAGACGTAAGAACTTATAGAGAAAAGTAGTGTACAGCACATGTGTTGATTTTGGAAATTCCAACATAAATAAAAAGTAGAACTCTTACGTAGAAAATATCGAGCTATTACTCACTGCAATCGAAATATCTAACTTTTGAAAAATTTTCATCAAAAATTAATGCTCTATAAAATGCGCTTGAAAATTACCAGAGCAATTATTAAATCTCAAAAAAAAAAAAAAAAAATTCCATTATAAGAATGCATAAAACGTACATCGTTAGAAAAAAGACAATTACATTTTTATACAACACTGGAAAAATCAATTACACATGTATGCAGTTGGTGCTAAAACTCAAAAAATTAGTTTATTATACCAAATCGTTGAAATCAATTGGTAGTATTATTTTCCTTATTCCTGACACAAATATTAATCGATTTTTCGGCAATCAATCACGTTTATTAAATATAGTCATTTAAAATAAAATGTTCTTCGATATTAGATAGAGTGCTTTATTGTCTTCAAAGGGTATATTATACAACAAAAAAGTTTTGTTTGCTAAATAAAAAGAAAATCCACCAGTAGATTAAATTGCACTTAACCGAAAAAACGCATTTTGTTGATTGCTGACAAAAAAGACTTAAAAAAGAAAGGAAAATACCACAAAAGAAGGAAATATTTCCTGAAATGCAAGTTTTCTAGAACTGGCTCAATCTCTAGAGTGAAGTCTTCATCAAGAGTTTTATAGCCTATTCTGAGAAAATTGTGTGTGCAGGGCTCCAGCTCTTTATTTTTATGTACCAGACTCACTACCTGCAAGTTGTCGCTTTATTACGTTGAAAATTTCCACTACAAATATTTTTTTGTGAAATAAGCGATGTGAAAGCTTCTGTATAAAATTTCGTGGGTATGAAAATTGCAGATTTATAAAAGTATTCATTATTTTTTTTATTTAATATAATTGTAATAAATACGAGAACAATATAAAAATTACGTAAAATACTGAATGTACTGTACGAATGTGAAATTTATCACATACCTAATGCATTTTTAAATAAAATCAAAAAGAAAAAAAAAATTTTTTTTTTCTTTTTTTGTGAAATAAACTTTTCTAACTAGAAAATAAAATAAATTAGAGAATCAACTGTAAAATGATTTCTTTTGATAATGATAAAAAAGCTACTAAAACAAATTCAAATGGGTTAAATTTACGATGATCATATGATAATGATAATCCAGTGTTCTCCAATTAATTCAAAACTTTACATTGGAGTTCAGTTTTCTACTTGTGAAACTTAGAGAAAAAAAATTTAAATTTAATAATTGGGTAAAAATTTTCAAATACTTTTCTTCAAAAAGTTTTTAAAAATTAAAACTTCTTGTATTATACGTGTATTTTTAAATAAAGTACATATTATTTCCTTATGTGCGAAACTATTATTGACAAATACGTACTTTTTAAAGAAAAGTTTCTGTAAAAAGCATAAGTTGGCAATAGCGAAGAGCGTGAGCTGATTGGCTGCAACGCGTGATTGTATTTATCATGTGACCATGACGTCACATGAATTTAGTCCGTTAAAAATAATAATTGTTAACTGAATTATTATAATCATATTTACCTCTTATGTTTTTCATTTCGTAAAATGGCAACCATTTTACAAGGCAAGATTTTCAAATCAGAAATTTTAAAACATATTTACTCATTTTTAAGAGTAATTAACACAATTCGAAGGGGGGGAAATTAATACAAAGATGATTTGCAATTTTTTTTTCATTCTACAACTAGAAATGAAATATTAATACACTCCTATGTAATCTGTCAATGAGGTTTCATTGACTGATGATTATTTTTTTCTACATTTTTTCTTTGTACACGTGATAAATAAATATTTATACGAAACAGAACAACGATTTTGTTCATGTCTATAATTCGAAAGACAGGAAATTCAAGAGAATGCTATATTCTGTTTCGTTTCATTTCGGAGTTTAATTTGTTTCCATATTTTCGTGCTGCCATCATTTGAATTTTTTGATGACACCTGTTTCTTCTATTAATCAATATATGAAAAAATAATTCCAATTATTTTTATATTTGTAGTTGTCTTTTCGTAATGTTTACCATTACATTCCCAATCATTATGGTAGCCAAATCACCAATCTGCAAGCCCCGTGGAACACCTTGCGATTGTATGTTAGCTTATTAAATTGGCATATCGAAGTGAGAGACACAGATCTAGTAATTTTCAACCATGGTTAAATGACGAGATTGATACTTAGGCTGGTACCCAACACTCCAAACTTCTAAACCACTCTGTTGTTGTTACTAATGCCACCTGATCGGCAAAGGCCAGATCGAGGCCCTCGAATTTCATCATGGCAAAGGGCTATGTGACGCATGTCATAGCCATAGCTTTGAGCACTATACAAGTGACAGAACGATTTAGCTCGGTTTCACCCCAATTTTGAGGCAGAACACCTTGAGGGTGATCAGGGACCTCCCACCTCTCTTCCCCTTCCACCAACCTCACGAGAAGACTTGCGGCTCGACGGCTATTTAAAGTACCCCTATGCCGCGAAGGCACTATACATTTACAAACATCCATGTCTTCCCCGGGATTCGATCCCAGGCTCAACGGCACAGCAGTCAGCGTTGCTAACCACTATACCGGATGGGCGGCAAACCACTCTAACGTGAGGATTTTGTACCTTGATGGATTTCACGGACATGACGTATCTTTAGTGAAGCCACGATTCAATAGAAATGACGTCATTTACGAGTTCACGACAATGACCATTTGGTGGCCACAATGGGATAGTTTGTGGGGACCTTTGTTGCTCCAAATCCCACATAAAGATATTAACTGTAACTGTGGTGGCCACAATCCACCTTATGAATTCGAATAATTATTTCACTATTCGTTTTCTATCATAAAAACAAATATTTAGTACATATCAATGAAGGACATTTCACCTTTTGAGTTATCATTTTAATATCGTTAAAAACTGGATTAAGATGCCAAATGATTGAAGATCTGTGTCACAAATGACAATAAGTAAAATATCAATTTTTTTTTAAGTACAAATGTATCATTGCTAAAATTACTTACTCATGTTTTATTTTAATACTTTTATTAACCCTTTCGTGTAAACGAGTGATGATTTTGAGATAGGTTCTAATTGCAAAAACTTAGATAACCGTAAGTTAGCAAATTTGCATCACATGTGATAAATATATCCAATAACCCATGGATAATCAGTCTTAAAATTAAGTAAACTGTCGAATAATTCAGAATTAAAACTAGGAAACATCAAGCAATGCATTTTCATTGGATATTTTCTATGTCTCTCATTCAAATTCTACACCCCAAATTACCAAACCTGTCAATAACTGTTAAATTAATTTTCTCATCGAAAGGAATATTATGAAGATTATCAATCATTCAATTTTCCTCTTCAAATGATATAGAAAACTTTTCGGAAATGCTTAAGCATCAGAAATCTTAATTGACCTCAAGGGAATTATACACGGTATTGAATTCACGAAAATACGCCCTGCGGAGCAATTAATTTATCTTATGGTAATAAGAAAAGAATTTATGACTTCTTAGTAAGAACTAGGTATTCATTTTTCGAATTAGCATACGTAATTAATAGTGTCCTTGCAAAATTCACCATGAACCTGAAATTGCCTACATTTTTTTAGGATACATAAATTCATAACAGACGTAAAAAGAGTGTTCGAAAAGTATGACTATACTTTTAAAAATGAATTAAAAATAAACAAAGATTTTCACTTATAGTTTTTACGTTCCATACAGAAATGATTACGTTTCAGTTTAATGAAATGCCAAGTAGATAGCGCAAAGTCGACGTTTTGAAACATTCTCGATTTGAAATGACTTCATCACAAGAACAAGCGCAAGTTGTAGAAGGATTTATCGAATTTAAATCTGTAATATGTGTACAGAGTAAATAGGGTACCACCCACCCTGGAATTTAGAAAATAGAAAAAAAATTTCAGACGATGGGGAAGAAGAGGAGCTCAAATATCGTGGTCACTTAGATCTCTAGATAAAACACATTTGGACTTGTAGAAATATGTGAAAAACATTAATTACCAATCTCCAATTCGTAACCAGGGACGTCTTAAAACTTTTTGAGGCTCTGGGCCTAGTGCCGATTTAAGCTCATTTCATTTCCTAGGCGCAGAAGATCCACAGGCCCCCTTGGCACTGGCAGATCGAAATTTATTACCAGAAAGCCTGGTTAAGTCCAACTTATCAGGGCCCTTCCTTACCCCGGGCCCCTAGGCACCCACCCCAAACGCCCAATGGATAAACCGGCACTGCCTGGGTCCCTATTCAAAAGTAGGTCATACCTGTGATTTTTAAAAATAGACAGTGTGTATAGCATGCATTGTAAAATACTCGTAGAAATGTTAATTTAAAAAAAAAAAATGTCCACGACTCTCAATCTCACAAACCTATGCACAAACAACCTCAACTGAAGGCAGCATTTTCAGTAAATGAGTTGAATTATATTGTTTATGGTATTAGGCCTAGGCCTAATCTTGGACAACGGTCATCACATAATAATACAGTCTTGTCAATGTTGCCAGTTGACATGCACTTTGAAATTCTGCTTTTTTTGGAGAATATGTACGGGAATAATAGTTGACCATTAAAATTAGATGGATTATGGTCTCAAAAAAAAAGACTGAGTCGAGAACGATACGAGGCCCTCACCCAGGGTGAGGCCCTGGACCCGGGCCCATATCTTAAGACGTCCCTGTTCGTAACACTGACGAATTAAAAAGTCATATTACAGCGGCCATTCAGAATATTGATCCCAAAGTGCTTCATAGAACATGGCCAGAAATCTCGTACAGACTTGATGTTTTGCTTGCAACTATTAGTGCGCACATTGAAATCGTGCAATAAAGCATTGTAAAAAAAATTCGTTATTTTCTTTATAGAATATAAAAGAGGTGTAAGTGAATATCTTTGGTTGTTTATTTGTAATTAATATTTGAAAGTGTAGACATACTTTTCGTACCCAGTTTATTACCTTTTACTAAAATATACTAATATCTCCAACTTTCATTAAAATAATTGTTTATTTCAATTGAAATAATGAATAAAGGTTAATGATTTCATTGTAATAACCATTTCTCTGTTCAATGACTGGCAAAAATATTTTATTCTAAAATTTTAAATATTTCTTTTCTGCTTATGTTTTCTTCTCTTTTTCTGTTTTTTCAGCTCAAAGTTACATTTTTTAAAAAAATTCTCAACCTTTTTTTAATTTTAGAAACGTATTTTCTGAACTAATTTCGTACTAACTAGAAATTATCCAGGCGAAAACATGTTCATGCTTCTGGTTAGATGGTTAAAAGGTTCCCCATTATAAGGAAGAAAATTCAGATTAAAAAACACAGATTTTTTTCACCTTTGTAGTAAAAAAAACAACAAGAAAACCACTTCACTAAAGATGTTGAACAGAAAATAATGAAAAGAAAAGCATGCCTTGATCAATAATTGAAACAAAAAATAATTGGGAAGAAAATGGGAGTTGAATTTTTTCCCACTCACTATTCCGTGGTATTGAAGGCTTATTCAAAGCCTCTTTTATAAAGAGGTAAAATATATGCATTATTCTTAGCATTAAACACTCAAAAAATGGTCGCTAATAAACAAAATAAAAGCAATGTTTAGTTTTACGTTATATTTCGGAGAGATGTCAAGCTGATTTGTAAGATGTTATATTTGTTTTCTATATTAAACATCTTACTTAAACATGACAAGTCATACGAGGTGTGACACAAAAAACAAAAACAAAAAAGATACTGGTCCAATAAATCATTGTACTTGCAGAATCAGTTCTCCGTGATAGTATCACCTTCAAAGTAGTTCCCTTCAGCATTCACACGCTTCTGCATTCGGTTCTAACATTGTTCGTAACAGTTCTGGAACAAGATCTTTGGAAGGCCCTTTAGGAGATTATCCGTTTTCACCTGAATCTCTTCAACTGAGGTAAAATGGGTTCCATTTCTGCAAGATTTAACTGTCGGAAATATAAAAAAAGTCTTATGGGGCCAAATCAGGTGAATAAAGAGGATGCCCTATCATAGTAATATTTTTGCTGGTCAGAAACTGCTTGACAGATAGGGCTATGTGGGCGGATGCATTGTCTTGGTACAACAACCATCCGTCACTCTCCCAATACTGACTTTTTTTTTTCCTAATTTTCTCACGAAGTCTTTTTAGTACTTCAATGTAGTAGGTTGATTAACAGTCTGGTCACTGATGTGAGTGAGAACCCGCTCATATCACAAATTTGGTGAATCTCACGCTGGCCTTGGGCGCCCAGCAGGTTCATCATCTTCCACACTGGCCCTTCCCATCTGAAAATCTCTTATACCATTTAAACACATGTGCACTAGACAAAGTTTCATCTACATAACTTCGGTTACTATTTGAAATGTTTTCGTGGCTGATTTCTTAAGTTTCACAAGAAACTTGATGTTGATTCGACATATTTCCGGCAAATTTCAGTTGCACTTGTTCACTCAATAATGCAGTACTCAACTAGCGGGATCGATTAGGGCGAAACTTGCCACATGGACAGAGAAGGTGCGTGGGATGACGTCACCGAAACAGTTGTTGCCAACTCCACTCTTTCTTTCAAGATACACACTTAGTATCGGGTGTTTTTTTTTTTTCTGTTTCACGCCTTGTATATGAAGGAAAGTGAAAAATACATTCTGAGAGATTAAGTTGTGTAGTAAATAAATTAAAGGAATTATAATTTTTGCTATCTTTTTTAAGACTTAGATGACATTTTACTATCATATAGCTCCACCAAAAAGAAAGAAATCATCATAATTCTTTTTTGAAATATTTTTTTACAAACACCACCTTCTGACATGTATTTATGCTGTTACTAAAAAAATTGCTAGTGATATTTTATCTTTAAATTTTCAAATCTTATTGAAATATTTATACAAGGCTATGTGTTTGTTAACTTTCAATTTTTGAAATCGCAATTTTAAAAACGGCCAATTTACAAAATTCATGACGGTCATGTTATAAATGTTATCATGAGTTTTCCATTGAATTCGAAGCTGATATTTGACATGTACTAGTCATTGTACTTGTAAAATCCAGATACAATTTCAAACTTGATAATTGGGTCAAGATATCCAAGTATTAAAGTCCTTCAAAAAGT
This sequence comes from Trichonephila inaurata madagascariensis, assembly GCA_019973955.1. Classification (NCBI taxonomy): domain Eukaryota; kingdom Metazoa; phylum Arthropoda; class Arachnida; order Araneae; family Nephilidae; genus Trichonephila; species Trichonephila inaurata. The sequence continues at coordinate 380,684 of BMAV01001100.1, forward strand.
TTTTCAAAGTAATAAAAAAATTCTTCTATTATAAGGGTACTTTTAAGGTTTCCGACTACGTTCGGAACCGTGATTTTTAAAAAACACATAAATGGATAATTTTCATGATATTTAGTGTCACTTGGATTAAAATATATACGTAAAATTGTTCTAAAGACATTTTGACAAAAAAAAATAATTTAAGTACAATATTTTAGCAAAAAATTTACTTAGAATAACCTTTTTTCAAAATGTTCTCCTTTGTGAAAAATGCTTCTATTATAATAATATGTTGCCTGTATATCGCTCAGACCTCTGTACAGAGGCTGAACTACGTTTTTTGAAACATTCACATTATTTTCAGAGTTACAGCCAATTGAAATAATTATCGGCGTTTTTCTTAAATTTTCTCTCCTCTGTTGACGGAAAACATGGATAAAACCACTTCTAAGTTATATATTTCAAAAATTCTACTTGAGTCTCTGTACAGAGGTCTGAGCTATATACAGGCAAAATATTATTATAATAGAAGCATTTTTCACAAAAGGAGAATATTTTGAAAATAGGTCATTCTATTTTCATTTTTTGTCAAAATATTGTTCTTAAATAATTTTTTATTGTAATACTATTCTTAAAACAATTTTATATACATTTTCTAGTCTAAGTGACATTAAATATCATAAATATTATCCATTTATACGGTTTTGCAAAATCACGGTTCCGTACTTAGTCGGATACCTTAATTCAAGTGCATTTTTTTTACCTATGTGCGTTGTTGTTGACAAATATATGCTTTTAAATGAAAGTTCGTGTAAAAACCAAAAGTTAACAACAGTGGAGAGCAGGAACTGATTGACCAGAAAAACGTGACTGCAATGATCATGTAAATGTGACGTCATATTAAGGCTGTCTTCGGCTGTTAAAGAATAGGACTCAAATTCGGAGTATTTTTTCAGATATAAAAAAGTACCTTAACATTAATATTATATTCTGGCTTCGCTATCCTGTAGAGAATCACTATTTTTATCAGAGTTTTGATACATTTATTCTTTTATAAAATATGCTTCGCATTTTTTTCTCCCATACCATAATGCTAAATGAGCTATCCCTTTACATGTTAAAAGGAAAAACTAATTATTTATAAAATATTTTGAAATTTTAAAAACACACAAGATTATAAAGAAATGCATGAGTTAACAATGTCAAAAATTTTTATAAAAATTGAGGCATTTCTTCTGTCTGAAAATGTGCTCCGCGTTAAGTTCATGATCTCGTACATATGGTGAAAACAACCTAAATTTAACCCATTAAATTCGAAAAACACTAAATATTCTTCGGAAATTCTCTTTGTAAGAGGTAATTAATACCAGTCAATACAAAAATGAGTATAAACCACAATTATAGAGAAGAGTACTAAGTACAATCAAACAATAAACAGAGAATATTACATCTAAATTATGGTACTTAAAAAAATAAAACTGATCGTGTGTGTGTGTGAAATGTAGTTCCTAGTGTGACGAAATGTGGGGATTGCTGAACAGTTAGTACGCAATCAGCGCGCATTTATTTATTTATTATTTTATTATTATTATTTGTCTGAGTTGAGTTTGGTGTTTTATGGCGCAAGAGCCAGTTTTGGCTATACTGCGCCAAACATTCATAGATCTGTGGTCTGGACGGGAAAAGAAGAAATTGGATGACAAGATAGAGGGTCGAAAATAGAGAAGGATCACTGGGGTACCCCGGGGTCGTGACACCCGTGTTTACTAAAGATAGTAAACCCCTTGAAAAAAGGAAAAGATCACTAGGGTACCTCGGGATTGTGACACCCGTACCCACCTAAAGAAGGTGAGCCCCCTAAGGGGATTATTTGTCTGAGAATTCCTTATAGAGTTCAATACCACGTTATCGTTATTCCACGCACTAAAACTGAAATTTAGACTGCGGATAGACGATTTTGGCAGTGGGCGCAATTCAAGACTGCCATTGAAGTGGCATACGCAAAATACTTCTATGGAAAGGGTTTTCATTTTAAAAAAAGACGTAGCCGAAAAAGCGCTGTTACATAATATTCATGCTAAAAATTAAAAATCTTTTGGTGCATGGGTGGGGTTTGAGTACGCCACTGCATCACATGGTAAATGTAATTAAGCGTTTTCAGTTGAATTTAAAACTGAAATTAGGCTTATAATTGTAAAATATAGATACAATTTCAAATTCGATTATTGGGTAAAGATGTCCTAGCATTAAACAAAAAATTCTAAAAAAAAAATACTTCAAAAATAAAGTGTATATACATCTTTTATAATTTATGGGTTCTTTTTTAAATCCAGCTCATTCTGTTTACCTACGTGCGTTATTTTTGTTAAGAAATATTTACTTATTAAAAAAATCCATAAAAAGCAAAAGTTGGCAGTACTGATTGGCGTGGACTGAATGGCTGGAAATACGCGATTTGAATTTATCATGTGACCATGACGTCACATTCATTTAGCCTATTCGTTGTTGCTTTTGTTTGCTTGTTAATTTTGCCTACTTCTAAAATAACTATTTTGAATTTATTTTATTTTATTTAACTTCACCGCCACTGGGGTCCCAACACCTCACAACACAATCAGAGCGGCCTAATTGACGAACTACTCGCCACCTAATTGACCATCCAGCTTCCATCATGCGGATGATTCTCCCCCTCTCAAACTGCGACAGCTGCTCGTATGTCTTCGAAAACGGCGTAATGGCATGTCTACCTCAGCTCTTCCATTGTAAACGATTCAGCACACTCAAACAAGCTTTGGTTACCTGTTTTATACTCCACGGAGAACGACGTTAAACTCCCTCTACCGGCTATACATAATGCGCAATCACGCTGCATTTCCAGTCATTTGCATATCTCCCCGACATGTACCTTCATACCAAGTTTCGTTACGATCCCGCAATTATTTCTTGGTGCACTAATTTTTTTTGTCCATGAGTGTATATCCTGTTCAAATGTTCAATCGTTAATAACATACTTTCTATTCATCCATTCAAAGTAGGAATTGATTTACAAAAAAAAAATTTATATCGCATTTTTAAATAATGCTTCTGGCACTTTAATATATACATTAAGTTTAAAACGCTAAAAATATGTTTAAAGCAAAAAAACTGAAAATCAGTTTTGTAATAAAATTTTTTAAAGGAATCCCCACATATTTTTTAAAGCTAATAATAAATGCTAATTTCATCAAACCAAAAAAAGTAGATTCAATCCAAAAAAGTTATGTGTGGCCATAATATATTCAGTAGATACTGCAATAAAAATTTAACGAAAAGGGCAATTTTTTTAAAACCATTTATTATACATGCTGAAATTTGTGGAATATTTTTTCCTAGATTAAACCAATATTAAATAATGAAGTCTTTAATTTAATTTTCCTTCAATTTTCTTCCTTAACCTTAAAAATTAAATAAAAACTTTCCAAGATACCTCTCGTGATTGAATATTTTAGAAAAATTGAAAGAAAAAAATTTTCTATTAAATAATAGATCCAAAAGCTGTGGTAAAGTGCATTGCATGCCTCAGAGATATTTATTGCTTTGTTGAAAAAGCGATGCTCAAATGAAGTTTAAATTCAAAAACATGAGTAGACAAAAAAAAGTTATTATAGAACGTTACGTAAAGTTAGTAATTGCATTCTCTAGGCCGAAATAAGTCAAAAATACTAGTTTGATTTAAAAATAATCATAAGTTTTTTTTTTAAACTTGACCTCAAAAAAAAAAGTGTGTGTGTACTTATGTACGCACGTAAGAAGTTATACTTCTTCGGCGTAACAAGATTAAAATCTTTCTAAAAATCTTTAGCAGGGCAAGCTGGGCCAAGGACGAAAGGCGGTCACGAGCAGAGTTGAACGATACTAACCTTCAGTCAATCGGACATTCCAAACCTGAGATAATCACGATTTAAATAAATTTAAACACCCCCGCACAGGGACAATAGGACCAATAATATGGGGAGAGGGTCGAAGGCGGGAATGATGTGTCCTGTTATGTATATTTCTAGACAAAGCATTTTCGTATCCGTTCCTACGGAACGCAAAGCAAAGGTTCGCTGACACGGGGGAGGGGGTATAGCTCAGTGGTAGAGCATTCGACTGCAGATCGGGAGGTTCAAATCCGGTTGCCCCCATTTTCAGGGAAGTGAAGAGAAATAATTTTTTTGAGAATTTCAAAGGCGACAATTATCTGTCCCGTTCTGTATATTTCTAGACAAAGCACTTTCGTATACGTTTCTACGGAACACAAAGCAAAGGTTTGCTGACGCGGGTGTATAGCTCAGTGGTAGAGCATTCGACTGCAGATCGAGAGGTCCCCGGTTCACACCCGGGTGCTACCTTCTTCGGGGAAGTGAAGAGAAATATTTTTTGAGAATTCGAAGGCGGGAATGAAATGTTCCATTCTGTATATTTCTAGACAAGGCATTTTCGTATCCGTTCGTACGGAACGCAAAGCAAAGGTTCTCTGAAACGGGGTGTATAGCTCAGTGGTAGACCATTCGACTGCTGATTGGGAGGTCCCCAGTTCAAACCCGGGTGCTCGCTTCTTCAGGGAAGTGAAGAGAAATATTGCGAATTTCGAAGGTGGCAATGACCTGTCCCGTTCTGTATATTTCTAAAGAAAGCATTTTCGTATACGTTCCTACAGAACACAAAGCAAAGGTTCGCTCAAGAGGGTGTATAGCTCAGTGGTAGAGCATTCGACTGCAGATCGAGAGGTCTCCGGTTCGAACCCGGGTGTCCCTTTCTTCAGGGAAGTGAAGAGAAATATTTTTCTGAGAATTTCGAAGCCGGGAATGATTTGTCCCGTTCTGTATATTTCTAGACTAGGGAAATTTCGCATCCATGACAGTGTGCATCACACCCCTGACTTGGGGCGCATTTAAAAAACCCCCCATCCTTTTCTAACACCCCAAAAGAAGTATAACTTAAAAAATTTAACTAATATTAAAGTTTTGTTAAATCAACTCAGGGCCATGTATCAAATTACACATATTTATTATCTTTCCATTTGATAATAAAGAATAAATCCAAAATAAATAAAGGGTGATTAGTAACTTTTACGGCCCACTTCCTAATTCACAAGGGATTCATGTGAGCCCTAATTTTAGAAGAATAAAAAAAAAATTATTGATATCAGCTACTTATTTCCGTCAATCTGTAGACCTCGTGAACAGGGCTTCGAACGGGAACTGAACCGAAGACCGGAAAAAACCGTCATTTGATCAGAATGAAAACCGGAACTCTGAATCGAAGAAATATCGGTTCGATTTTTCTTCATTCATTTTGTTACTGTAACCAACTTATCGAAATTTTCTAATTAAACGGCAACCATGTAATTAGCATCATTACATGTACATTGCTCTTCTCGATTTTCTGTTTTGCTCTTCACTAGTACTTGCTGTTTCAGTTTCACTCAGAAACTACTTGTAGAAAGGCAGATTTAATTCAATTGAATGAACTAGTACCAGATGATTTAAGATAAACAGGGCTAGATACGGGGTATCGGCCGCCCTCGTCTAAACACCTATTGCCACCCCTAGAAGAACTTTTCATATTTTGACTAATACTTAACGTTGATGTTAAAAAAATCATCTGCTGCTATATAGGAATAAAGTAAACACATTATGTATGCTCAAAATAAATTTGAGAGTGCAGAACTTCATTTTTGGCCAGGTAATGAGTTATAATAGCGACAAAAATACTTTAACAAAATAATAAACTGGAATAAACAACCTTTAAATTCGATAACATTTTATAATTATAAATGCAAAACAAAAATTTACTCAAAAATACAATCTAATAAAGCTAGATATACCAAGGCTTCAAATCTCATTGAAACGAAAAGTATATAAATGTCTAAAACTGGGTAATAAACTATACCGTAAAATCCGATTGTATAACGCGCACTTTAACTCAAAATAGGAATCAGTAGGTCAGCGCGATATACGCCGGATAAATGAGCTTTAAAAGTACAAATTAGATGAGCATAGAAAAAGGTAAGACTTTTTACATATATCGAAATACTGTTTCAGTGAAAGAAATATAACATTCATATGAACTCTTAAAAAGGGGTTGTAATTCTGAAAAGTACACTATTTTACTAAAGCGGAATAATATATTCGAATAAAGGACTTCGAGCACTAGATCATTGCATTTTGCATACGTACAGGTTTCTTCGTAAAATGGGTGTGCGTGTTATACAACGAATATGTGTAGAGGGCACGTTATAAGCCAGATTTTACATGCTATAAAATAGCACTGCGGCTTTCTGGGAAGCAATTTGTTAATAGTTTCAGTTAAATCGGACTTTCGGTCTCGGATTCAGGTGAGACTATGGCGAATCGGTATATATCCTAATATGGCCCTTTCTTGTGCCATATTATTTCTCGAAATAATTTTTAATGATTTTTTAATTTACTGAAACTTCTTTCATCAGGCTTCTAGAAACAGGTTAGGTTAAAAAATTCTTGATGCTAGAGCAGAAACTGGGAAAACGGGAATAAGATCATTTTCACTAATTTCCTAATATATCTCAATTGGCTGTTTTTACCAGGAAAAATATATTTGAATGAAGTTATTTCATTAAAGAGCTATATACCGTCTATATCTTATTTTAGATATCTTTTTTTTATTTTTCTCTTGTTCAGCAATAGGTTTTTCTTTTCAAAATTCATCTGAAAGTGGATGTGTACCAGTTGTCTCCTTTAAAAGTCACGTTCTTCCCAAATGTTTTTTGTCTATACATATAAAGCATGTATTTCTAACTGTGTCTCCCTCTTCTAAATCTGGATCGATTTCAGTGGAGGAATCATAAACCTTTGTTACATACTTTCTTCATCTGTTTTGATTCTTCCTCGTGATAATCACGAACCGAATTTCTTTAAGCCGAAACTGCTGTATATACCTCTCTGGTTAAATACTGTATCATATTAAATTACTTAAATGTGCATTTCTTCATCATAACTTCACAATAATACGCCATAGCATAAAAAGGAAAATTTAAAACGTGCACATGCATTCAGAACTGTAACGGCGATTCACGTGATATACCGAAGAAGGCATCCAAGAAATATATATATTTAGGAATTACGCCTACAACTAAGGCCCCTCAAAGAATATGACCTTGAAATCGGCTACACGAGAAACTATCAATTTTCCAAAAAAGGTTTACAGAAGAACGTTGAAAAAGGTAGACAGTGGGTATGACATAACCTGAGCGAGAAGTGCCGGGTTAAAAGCTGAGAAGATCTCTGGGCCTGATGCATTCTATATCAGTATGTAATTTAAATATTTTTAAAAGTATCTCTACATTGGAAAGTCAGGCCATTTCTTTTGCAACTTCGATACTTGCACAAAGCCTCAGGTCTTCCGAGGACATTTTCGATTCGAGTCGCCAATTCTTGTTACAGCAGTGTGGAAGGAATTTCTGTGAATGCTTGAAAATAAAGTTATAAATTTTGATTAAAAAATAACTATATTCTTTTTAATCGAATCCTAAATTTTCAAACTTCCTATTTATTATTACCAAACTGTAAATTTTTTCATGAAATATTTAGAAAATTAGAATATTCTATTCTTAACACTTTAATTTTTTCCAAACTATCAAAAAGTACATTTCATCTTTTTTTCAAATTTCTGACTGAATTATATGAAGTACCTGATTTAATACAAACATATTTTGTCTAATTAATTGTTTGTTTAAACGTATTAGTTTAGGCATATAGAACAAAACTTAACTTGGCTTCAGATTATTTATTTAAAATTATTACTAAATATCTCCGCAAAATAAGCTTTCAAAAAATTCTAAGTTTTTAAAAAAACTATTAACACAATCCTCTGAATTTGTAGTTTTCCTTTTAAGTTTCTGAAAGCTAAGTTAATGAAGCATTAATATTATTATTATAATTGTTTGTTTTCAAATATCTTAATACTTTGAGATTAAACAGAACAATAAAAAACATTTCTAGAATAATTTGAAATTTCTATAGATAACTCAAGAAAACTTTGACAGAGGCCCTACAATATTACAAAAACCTAAAATTTTTAACTAAATTTATATCTTGGATTACATTAAAAATACTCAGATTATACGACCTTGCTACTGCTGAATAATTTTTTACATCTCTGTTTTTGTTTAGTAGAAAGAAGTGAAATCGTTTATCTATTTTATAAATTATTGTTTATTATATTTTTGTTTCTGTAATGCATTTGCTATCACTTTAATTAAATAGCTTTATACTACTAGGAGCAACTAAAAAGAATTATTACCTATATTTTTCAACATTTATTATTGTTCTGTAAAATAAAGAAGCTTTCATTAAATGCTTTTATAGAAAATTTCTGCAATAGTTCTGACATTCTTATTGTTGCCTTTTTAATTTTAAATATTGCTGTGGGTATTTAGAACGGAATTTTGGTTAACTTTATTAAAAGCATACAGAATGCTAGGTCTTTAAAATTATGCGATTTTGTAACTTATTTTTATAATTAATTATACGCGGTAGAATTTTTTAGTTTGTATTTCAAATATTCTTTTCAAATTCTCTGGGAAAAAGATTTTTAATCAAAAGGTATCGTGCAAAATCACTCTTAAATAATATAAATACAGGAAACAAGAAAAAGAATTTGTGCTTCTCCAAATTCAATCTTACAAATAATGGTTCTCTTAGCAGTCTTAGAGTATATTACAAAAAGTATGTGTTTATTTCATGTTACGCAGTAAGAACAAAATGTGTGTGTGCATCTTTAAGTAAACTTAACATACTTTATTTCTTTGAAAATTCTTTTCTGGTTGGAAACAATTTAAATTAAATATTTAGAAATTATAGATTTTTTTCATTTTATTATTAAACAAAATTATCGTATACGTTATGATTACAAAATCATCAAAATAAATATAACTATGTTTCCTTTCAATTTCGCACTTTTGTTGGATCCTTTTAAGAGCATAGTAAATAATTGTGAATGTACTCAAAGGTTCATTAGTGTTTTGTATTTTAAATGAACTACTACCGTTTTCATAAGTGACTAAAGAAATTGACATACGAGGGTAATAATATTCAACTTAAATTTTGAATAACAATGCCAATTAATGTTTTTTGAAGATTTGTTTGCATTCAGCTTCTGAAACATACACTTAAATATGTTAATCAACATGAAAGTATTCTAAACTGATGACATTTATTTATATTTATAAAAAAAATTAAATTAAATAGTTATATAGCACAAATGCAACAAAATATTTTTTTATCTTACGCAATGATTAAAATACCTGGGCATTAAATCACATAAAAATCGAAAAGAAATTTTTGAAATGCAAATATAGTTACTTTTTTTGTTTAACCGTTTTTGCGGTGGCATAACGGAAAATAGTGGGCCCTCCGCAAGGGTCAGATCTTTGAGCCCCAAGCCGGATATATATATATATATACAAAAATTGAAAAACCATAACATAAACCTCTACATCATAAAAAATATTTAATATGACTTATAACTGAATATAAAATCAGCCTGTGTCTGAGGTAAACAAAGTAAATAACGTTTAACATTAGAGTATTATAAATACATTGAAAATGGAAAATCTAACAACAATCGACTGATAACCTGTTATCGTTTATGAATCCGGGATGAGCTTAGGCCTTGGTTTGATAAAATTCTGGCATAGTGTAAAAGTCAGGAACTTACAACTACTGTTATTAATAAGAAAAAGAATGGACACAAAAAGAATGCTCTCACCCAGTACCACTCAGGTTGAACTACAAAAGTAACTAGTTCGTTTGGGTTGTTCGCGACACACACTACTAGCTAATATACAGCACTACATTTAAAAAGTAAATCACAAAAAAAAGCGATTGATGTCTCACATTTTTCTGTAAAGTCGGTTATTAATTCGTCAATTTAATTTTCTTGCTTCTTGTTGTTCAATACTTATCAAAAGGCAAATAGGAAGAGCCACTCTCTTTTGACATCGTACAACGTAGATAATTTTTATTAATTTTAATTTGGAAAATGACCTTTCCGCCATTGCAGAAGTAACTAGAAGAGTCAAAACAATAAAACTTTTAATACATACATACATCTGGTAAACTTGGCGCAACAAACTTATTTTGAATCATCAAGTACTAAATCTTTTATCGGTGGCTTAATTAAATCTTCACAATATATATATAAAACTGCTTTTAGGGAACTTTTCATTTGATTTGAAAATTCATAGATGGATCGAGGCTATATACACTGGTGTGCAAAACTTAACAACAATGTAAAAATTTAGCAGATAGCCATGAAATTGCAGAAAAGAGGTCAGAGAATCAAGTAAGAGGGAACACGTAAGTCAGTAGAAACGTCATGCGTATGCAAATATCAGGAACAAAACGTCAGAAGCGATGTGAGCGTACGCAAAACGCGTGATGTCGGCGCGCGCTGCTCAACGGTAGAATGAAATGAAGGACGGAGACGTTCACCCATATTCTCTGCAGGGGCCAGTGAGTCAGTTCGTGAAATATGGCTAGAAGAAATCATCTGGATGACTTCACGCGTGGAATGATCGGAAAGCTGGAGGAGGGGCGTACTGTCACCAGTGTAGCTGCAGAGTTCGGAATCAACAAAGATGTCGTTTCGCGCGCTTGGAAAGCGTACCAAACCACAGTACAGCTGTTAGAAGGTTGGTGTGGCCGCCCGAGGACGACAACTGCGAGAGGATGACTGATATATCATCCTGCAGGCGAAAAAAGCTCGACAGCTTGATCCATACCAGCGCCATTGCTCAGAAACTCCGTACAGCAACAGGTCGACAAGTGTAGCGGTTTACACTGTGTGGCCAGACGCCTTCACAAAGGGGCCTGTTCACCCGCCGTCCTGAACGCTGCCTCCCGTTGAAGATGGCCACCGAAGCCCCCGTTTACAGTGGACAGGCACAAAACGGACAGTCCAATGGGTGGTGTTCTCTTTTAGTGAGAGTCGGTTCAGTACCAGAAGCGATTCTCAACGCGTTTTGTTTTGGGAGAAAATCGGGGGGAGTACTTTTCCATCTGCATCTTTCCGAGGTCCCTTGGCCCAGACTTCATCTTTATGGATGACAATGCACGCCACATCGCACTCTTGCTGTTGAGGAGCGGGGAAAGTGAAGATATCACTAAAGGGGATTGGCGCGTGCTCCCCAGATTTAAATCCCATCGAACATGTGTGGGATCTTTGGGAGACATTTCCACCCCCTCACATCATCCGATACAACCAACAACCCAAACAGATGTTGATTGAGGAATGGGCACTTACCTAAAGAAATGTTGCACCAGCTGGTTCGGGATATGGGGAGACGGTGCGAAGCAACCATTGTATGGGGAGGATAAAAATAAAAAGGAAATCTGCTTGCTGTTCTTCCTTTTGGGATAGACAATCGATAATACTATGCGTTCAATAAAGCTTTTTTTTTTTTATTCCCTACCGTATGCGTTGTATTCCTTTTTTAGCGCCGATACTTTTTCATTTTTTCGTACATAATACTCTCCTCATTTCAAATTTCATGTCTTTTGATGATTTTCGGAAGTTATGAATAAACCCACCTGTTGCTTAATTTTCACACCAGGTACTTTTGAAGATTACTGTTTCATTATATCAGGATCTTTTGCGGGCAAATTTTTTTGGGAGAAAAAAAAACTGAATGATTTGTGTAGGATTGAATATAAAATATATATGTTCAAAAAACAATTTTGTAAACATTTCCATTATGTTTTTTATTTGATTGAATAAAAAACCCAAGGAAATTTCTGGGGCATAGGGTTTCTAAATCAAAAACCCAGCCCATATGATCATTTAAAATGCTTTTATGCGTTTTCGTATCGCAATACTTTTTTTCATGAAAAAAGCATAACAGATGTACGTTATTTACGAGACGCTAAATGAAAGTGAAATACATGGGGGAGCAAAAGACGCCAATAAGTTATTTACCAATAAATATTTTTTTTTTTTCCCTACCGCAACATAAGTATACAAAAAAAACAGTGATGAATTTTTTACCTTTCTAGCTTTTTTATCCTATTTTCCGTCTGACTTTCTTTTTTTGTTAGTAATTTAGGTTTAAAAAAAGAAAACCCACAAAAAGAAAAGTATCTTTTTTCGTCGCGAGGATTACAGCAAATTAAAATGTTTTTTGATTTGGTTATTGTATCTAAGATATCTTTTTAAAAGCGATTAAAGTTTTGATTTTAATGATGTTAGATCGCCAATTTGAAAATCGTTTAAAAAAATTGATTAAAAATGTGAAATTTTTGTGAAATTCTACGTTAATGGCGCGCCCAGCTTTGGGCTCCCTAGAAGCCGTCCCCCCCAAAAGTGGGTGGTGTAGTTACGCCACGCGTTTTGTTGTTCCGTTTTTTTTGTCTTGTCTAAAAGAAATTAGTTCGGAAGTCAAATTGACGCAAAATTTCCTCAGTTTTTTTTCAAAAAGGGTCTTTATTCTCTGATTCTCTTCATTCTCCCCCCATTTTCTTTCCCCGCCCTTTAAACATGTCATAAATCTTGATCGTCTTTTCATCATTTTTTGTCCAATGTGTCAAAACTTCTTTCCCCCCCTCCTCCCCCATGGGACCAGCGTTGAGAACTCATGTGAATACTCTTTAAAAAATAATTAACTATAGTTTTGGGAGGGTGACAGATGATTTCTTGCGCTTATGGGTCAGATTTTTCTGGTACGGGAAGAGATCCTTGTTGACTGAATGCAATTTCGGTTTTTTGGTTTTACAGAAATAAAAAAAAACCCGGGGATAAATAAATTTAACATTTTTTTTCACGGGACTACTTCTAAAAAATTCCCAACTGCCAAGCCTTCGTGTAGCTTTTTAGTGCGATTTTTATTACAATCAATCAACAGACGAAGGGGGGTATTTTCATTTACAACAAATAACATTCTGCATGTTTTTTTCCCCCTTCCCAAGGTTATCTGTATTTCAATTCAAACGATCTTTTGTTGAACCGCTTTGAATGGGGAAATTTTTCCTCTTTCGACCACATAACCTCCTTTTTTTCTATTATTTTGAGTAACGCTAGCTTTTTTAACTTTTTTATAGTGGGTCCTTTTTAAATTCACAGGAAAATTTATATCGTTTGGGCCAGACATACTATTTTATAAACGTAGAAAGGAACTCTTAATATGACTATTAATAAATTTTAGACTGTTTTTTTAAAACGTCCGGGGCCCCCGTAGGGGAGGGCCCGTATCACTGATACCGGCCCCCGATAAGGCAGGCTACACCCCCGATGAGAAGGAATGTTCCCCCGAATTTGAAATGCATTCTTTTTTCTCCCAACTATGTTATGCTATCGGGGGAAAACGGGGCTTTTGTTTTTAATAATTTAAAATTTAGCATATTTATTCAACTTTTAAATCTTATTTTGAGAAATTCACAAAAAAGCGATCGAAAAATTATAGGCGGCCTGTGGCCCCCCCTTGTTTCGGCCGCCCTCGTGCGGTGCACACCTGCTAGGATCGGCCCTAATAAGAAAATACAAAAAATACAATTATTCATTCGTAACTGAACAGAAAACCGTTTGTTGTTGTCTTAGCGAATGGCCCGTACAGCATCTTTCAATTCTTTGTTTTTACATTCTCATAAAACACGATGCGTAAAAAAAAGTATCGCTAACATAGAGCGAATGGCCCGTGCAACTTCCTTCCATTCGGTGCTTTTTCATTCTCCCGGGTAAGTAAATAATACACACCTTATAATTTAAATAGCACCATCTAGTGGCATACATGAACCCTAACATCGTTATTTCTGTCGGAACGAAAAAAATTACGGTTCGAAGCCCTGCTCGTGACTTTTAGCCACAGTTTCAAGATAAAGTCAGTCTCTTGAACTAGTACTCTGCAATCCACATTTAATTTACTACATCAATTTGTGGATTTTTAATCGGGATAACTTTAAAGGGGGTAGCTACCGCCGTATCAATGATAGAGGGCCCCCCACGCAACAGGGGCCCCAACATGTTTAACTGCAGTACCACTAACATGGCTTTCATTTCTAAAAAGGGCCTCGAAAGAGTTTTATACGGGGCCCATTCAGAACTAACTACGCCAGTGATTTTTCTTCACATGCCACATGAGTCCTTAGAATTACGAGAACCAAATCGCTATCCATTTAGTTACGAGTACGTTTCACGAAACACGTCCACGACACCAGGCCAACTTCATATCAAAATAGAGGGCACAGGGATATTTGTTATTCTAGTCCCTTGTGAAATCTAAGCGTAGGTTACATGTCAGCTAACACTTTTAGCATGCTTCAGTCTCGTATGTGACTGTTTTTGTTTAAGTATGAACCAGAAAACCAAAACTATGAATTACGAGTAAGTTTTTCTTAATAATCTAATCACCGTGTGGTCCCTTATAAGTTAATTAAACTTTAATAATTACTAGGTGAATGGGAATTGAATGAAGTTTTAGGGGTGGAGATTTTGTAAAATCTAAAAAAAAAAAGCAAAATGCCTACAGCAATTCATAAGTACAAAAAATCAGCATAATAACCGATAATCAGGGTTGCCTCGAGAATGCCGAAATAGGTCATCAGTGTGGACTACCAAATTGCCGAGGTAATCCGTAAAATAGAAGTGTAAAAGCCCTGAGTGTGTGTTTGTGTGGAAATTTTATGCAGACAGTAAACCTTTCCATTTATTTTGAAGATTTTTTTAAAAAATTTCTAAATGGGCTGCGGATTGGTGTTTTACCATTGCAGACCTAGTACATTACCCGGGTTGATTGATTGATTGAATATTAACGTCGCACTGTTCAGCTACACGAGGGCTTTTGGCGACGGACCACGTAATTTTGAACCATGGTCAAGTGACGTGGACGACACCTGACCTGGCACCCCCTCTCCTAACTACCACACCACACCAACGGGAGGACGTTTCAGCTCTCGACAGATTTAACGTGCATCGCTGCCCTATACGGCGGGTCTTTAGTGGTACTGGGCTCGAACTCGTCACAAGGCAAGCCACGGTCCGATACCTATACCACTCAACTACCGCGGCCTACATTGCCCGGGAGCTGATATCTCTTTTCAGTGCGGCACCATACAGGTGAAATACCAATCGCCGCAAGTACTTTTGATGCCCAGTTTCTTCCCCAGAGGAAGGAACCTGAGCACCGAAGATGCGAAATGCTGCTAGGAATTTAATTTTGCCGAGAGCACCCAAGCCTAACAGGCACTCAGGGTATCTTTTACATGCCTCATAACCATACGACATGCACGTTGTCGATTTTCTACATCATGAAAATCCACTGACTTGGGCCGGAGTTGAACCCGCAACCTTTGGCGTACAAGGCCAGAGACAAACCATCTACGCCAATATCAAATGTGTAATATTTCATCAAAATTGAAGCAAAACTGCAGATAAGTATGAATTAAATCAACACAAACGGTCTCTTCTTTAAATATACAGGATAAAAATTCATTCAAAATTTGAAAAGAAAAGGCGGCGAAGAGCTTGTAAAAAAAATATTTTGTTTTGTAAAAAGGGAAAGTATAGTTTTGGTCAACGGTAACTGGAGTTTCTTTTTTGGGGAGGGGCAAAATTTTAGTAATTACATATTAATTTTTTACTCATAAACTTCTGCTAACTTAATAGGAAAAATGCTGAAACATTTTTGTATAATTAATAGTTAATACATAAATAAGCAGAAAGGTAGAGGGAGTTGCTGGCTGAGATCCAGATGGCAGATTGGAATGGCCACCCCGCA